>WQNJ02000024.1:2127500-2410000 GCA_016584745.2 Phylloscopus trochilus trochilus | reverse complement strand
ATCCCAGCAGGATTATTTCTCGGGAGCGATTTCCCACTTGGGAATTGCTTCTGGAGGGTCCCCAGGCTCAGCTCTCCAAGGGGTGCAGCACATCTGGCTGGTTCTTGGGTGCAGCCAGAGCCCCCCAGGGAATGACCCTGGAGCTGCCCATGGCGGAGAACAGGAGTGGAATGTTATCTCCAGACCTTTTCCATGGCACACCTTGGGAATGTGGCCCTTGGGGCCTGTGCTGTGGAGCCCTGCCTGGTTCTGCAGGAATTTGCTTGGGATTTGTGGGGCAGAGACAATGGGACAACCTCCAGAGATGATCCAGCATCTCCATGGATGATCCAGCATCTCCATGGATCATCCAGTATATCCAAGGATGATCCAGCATCTCCATGGATGAATCCAGCATTTCCATGGATGAATCCAGCATCTCCATGGATGATCCAAGATCTCCATGGATGATCCAGCACCTCCATGGATGGTCCAAGATCTCCATGGATGAATTCAGCATCTCCAAGGATGATCCAGCATCTCCATGGATGATTCAGCCTCTCCATGGATGATTCAGCACTTCCATGGATGACTCAGCATCTCCATCATTCCTTTTCTCCCTCCAAGTGAAGCTGTGGGGAAGGATTTTCTTTTCTCCTGCAAATACACCTAAAACAACCTTACGAGGTGGAAACTGAGCGCTGTTACCACATTCCACTGGGAAATAAATCCTCGTAGCACTCAGGAAAAAATGGTTTATTGTCACAATACGACACAAAAGAACAACACTCACACACTGAGATATCCAAGGCAAAAAAAACCCAAAAAAACCAAAAAACCAAAAAAATCAAAAAAATCCAACCAGTTTGTTTACAGACCTGTATTTAATAGAAGAAAAGAAGAAAAAAAAAGGTAAAATAAAATAAATGGAATAATACAACCTAACACCCTGTTGGTCAGGGTGTTTGAAGCAGTCCAAAGGTAAATCTTCCTGGAGTGGCAGATGTGGTTCTGTTGGGGCAGAGATGATCCTGAGAGAAAAAGGTCCAGTGATGGCGAGAAGGGTCCAGTCTTCCTCTGGGAATCCAGTGGAACCAGATCCCTGGTGTTCGTGTGTCTCAGTTTTTATCCAGGTGGGAATGGTTGGCTCCTCCCACTGGGTGGAGCATCTCCCAATGGATGATGGAATGTGTCCTGTCCCTGCTGAGCCTTCATGGCCCATTAGCAGCAGATATCCCCTGGAGGGAGGATGGGTGGTGACAGAGATAACAAACACTGCCCCACCTGGTTTGAACAGCTGCCCCATTATCAGAAGGCACAGCCCCCCTCCTCCCAGAGTTACAAGAGATAAAGAAGAACATCTCCCCAGCTGCTTTCAGCAGAGGAAACAGAATGGACATTTTTGGTTCCATAACCCAAGACAAGACCTCAACATTTATAGAATTCCAACAGCGACCATGGATTGGAGGACGAAAATTGTCCTCTCCAACCACACTGGTCAAACCAACAGTCCCTCAATTCTCTCCTCTTCCAGAAAGGAATGCAAAACAATCATTATTCACATGAAAAGTGGGTGAGAAACTCCATCACAGAAATGTAAAACATCAGAAGGCTTTAGCAGAACTTTAGAAGAACAGAGTGACAGTTTATGCACCGTGCTGTGAAATACTTAGAAATGCAGCCAGAGGACACCAGAAATGCAGCAGAGCTGAGATGGGCACTGAGCAGAGCCAGGGGAAGTTCAGGGAGCCGTGTTACCTTGCACATGGATTCCATGATTTCACCATTTCAGAAACTGGGAATGGGGAGCGGGAAGGGAGGATGCTGCAGCCCTGGGTCTGGGGTCAAGCTGCGAGTCCAGCCCCATCACCTTTTCCTTGCTGTTTCCCAGATTTTTCACCCAGATTTTTTACCCGACTGATTTATTAAAAATATGAATATCGACCTAATACCGATATCCGATTGAGATGGACAAAATACTCTCTAACAGTTTAAAGTTAGAAAGTGTGTGTATATTGCAGCGCCGGGCAGCATGTGGGGTAGTTCCCAAAAACATACCGTGCCTTACAGAAAATCACAGAGTCCTTTTATTTACAAAACTGTTGAATATCCAAATATACAAATGCATATTCATAACCCTGGTACATCCCATTCCCTGCTTCGTATGGTAATTAGCAAAAAAGCAATTAAGCGTGTTTGTCCTTTGAAATGGGTCGGTGGCCTCATTCAAGAGGAGTGGGTTTAAAACGAGGAAGTAAAATGACTCTTCATCGCCCTGAACTTTCAATGCACCTTTTCAATGCAAATGTGAGAAATGGGTGTTGGTAGGACTCCCATTTCCTTAGGTAGAGTGACTTTCAATAGGTTTCTGCAATTGTCCTGTGTCCCTAAACCTATTTATCAGGTTCCCTATTTATTGTTGCAAGCACAGCTAAGCAAACATAAAGTTGACAAGCAATCAGAAGTTTTTGAAAGAAGTTAATTCAAGCCTAGTCTCCCTTAACAAACTACAAAGCTTTTAATTAACTCCAACAACAACAAGGCCTATTTCTAACTAAAATCTTAATTTCCCTAAAATCCTATATTCTTTAAAGCCTGTGTCTCACGACCAGCAGGAGAAGCTGCTCGCTGGCATCATCAGGGAATCTGGAGCCGCCCACAGCTCTGGGTTAGTTGGACACCTGAGGAACGAGGTGATAATCTGGTGAGCAGCTCCACCTGCCTGAGGTTGGGAAAGGACCTTTGGCAAAAGGGAAACCAGTTTGGGAGCGACGTGGCCTTACTGGGACAGCCAGGAAAGTGCTGGTGCTGGGGTGGAGCAGGTGAGTGAGGCCAGGCCGAGCTCAGAGGGAGGAGGGGCTGGGTTTGGGTGGCTCAGGCAGGAACAGGAGCCGGGGTGTGACTGCCGGATCCGCGCGTCTCAGGCAGCGGTGCCGGGGATGTTGTGACAGCTCTCTGGCAGCTCCTGTCTCTCATCGTCCTCCCCTGCGGGATCCCGGCAGAGGAAGGAGGATTGTTGATGGAAGGGATGAGGAGAGGTGGGCTCCTGTGGGTTGGTTTGTTTCACACCAGTGAATTTCACCGTCTGGGATCAGGAGCTGGGGGTGGCGCTGCCTGCGGAGCTGGAGGGAGCAGAGGAGGGCTGGGAGGAGCTGGAAGGGAAGTTTGGGGGCAGCAAGGAGCAGCCAGCCCCTCAGGAGCCACCTGCAGCCAGGAAAAACAATTCAGTTTTTCTTTTTACAAGCACTTCCTTTTAGATATTTTACTCCACTGACGGGTGGAGAGGCCGCTGGGGTGATGGATCTCTCTCTCCGTGTCCAGGAGCTCCTGAGGATTTATCCACGTTCAAGTGCCACCTGTGCAGCCCAAAGCACCAGACAAAGTGGCTGAGCGAGTGTGTTTTCCCATTTTTTCCCCCAAAAAGGGTGAATTTTACCGAGGACCCTTGTCCCCTCCTTCACTCCCTGGAGCAGGGGAGGTTTGCAGCAGCGAGGGGCAGGCTCTGAACCTCACACCTGTAGTCACTGCCTGTCATGTTTGGGGTTTCTGAAGTTCTTTCCCAGGGACCTAAACTGGCAAACATGGTCACACTTTCTAAACTCTCTTGTTTTTCACATTTCTCTCCTAAGGAGGGGCTTTGCTTGTTGACCCTTGGTGTGACCAATGGTTCAAAGGATCCCACCTCTTAGGTGGGCACATTGTAGAAAGGTATAAAAATAGGTTCTGAGAATAAACCAGCCCCTTTTTGGAGCATCAGCCTTCTGAACAAGACTCGCAGCTCTTCTTTCGTGTCCAACAGCGACACACACCGGGGATGGAAAAGGAGGGAAGGGCTGGAGCAGGGCGGAGGGGCTCCCTCTGCCAGGAATTTTCCCGTCACTTGTGCCCAGCGGAGCGCGGGGGCCGGCGCTGACGGGGCGGGAGGTGACAGCTCCTCACCAGGATGTGCCCAGCTCGGGGAGTTCTCTCGGCTTCTGCATCGGGGGGACATCAGCTGCAGCAGGGCTTGGCTCTGGCTGCTGGGAGGGAGCCGGGAGATGTTGCAACAGAGACTGAACCTGAGGACCTAGAGAGTTCATCTTTTTGGGGAAAAAAATTCACCTCAGATAAATTAGGAGTTCCTGGGCTGATGGGAAAAGTGAGGAGGGAGCTGCTTCAGCTGTGTCATGGCTCTCTAGGGAAGAGATAAATAATGTGCATGGACGGGAATATTCCCCTTCCTGCACGGGAAGAGAGAAAACGGCATGGGGAGAGAAAAGGACGTTTTGGGAGGAGGCTGGGGTGCCTCGTGTTGCAATACGATACGAAACGAGCAAAACTCACTCGCTGAGATGTCCAAAGAAAAACAAACAAAAACAAAAAACCAAAAAAAACCCAAAACAAAACCAAAACCAAAAAAACCCAAACAAACAAAAAAAACACAAAACCACCACACCAAAAAACCACACACAAAAAACAAACCAAAACAAACAAAAAAAAAAAAGGGCAGTTCATTTACAGACCTCGACATTTATAGAATTCCAACAGTGACCATGGATTGGAGGAAGAAAATTGTCCCCTCCAACCACACTGGTCAACCCAACAGTCCATCAGATCTCTCCTCTTCCAGAAAGGAATGCAAACCAGTCATTGTTTGTAGTCACTGCCTGTCATGTTTGGGTTTTCTGAAGTTCTTTCCCAGGGACCTAAACTACTAAACAAGGTCACACTTTCTAAACTCTCTTGTTTTTCACATTTCTCTCCTAAGGAGGGACTTTGCTTGTTGACCCTTGGTGTGACCAATGGTTCAAAGGATCCCACCTCTTAGGTGGGCACATTGTAGAAAGGTATAAAAATAGGTTCTGAGAATAAAACAGCCCCTTTATAGAGCATCAGCCTTCTGAACCACGAGTCCATGTCTTTCCTTCGTGTCCAACAGCGACAATTGTTTACATGAAAAGTGCGTGAGAACCTTGATCTCAAAAGTAAAACATCAGAAGGATGAAATGAAGTTTAGAAAAACTTTGGAAAAACAGAGAAGAGCAGGGTAACAGCCTGGTCTCTGCTGAGGCCCTTCCTGAGCTGGGTCTTTGCCCTTTGCATCCGGCCTCCATCACAGGAGGGAGCGTCAGCGAGCCCCTCTGAGCTCTGGACCAGCAGAAAAGGGAGGGTTTGAGCAGTTTGAGGGGGAAATGGGACCTTTCCAGCTCCTGCAGCGTCCAAACATTGGTGTCTGTCACCAAGAGCCCCCTCTGCCCCTACTCCAGAGGGCTGGGGTGGAGAAAACCCCGGTATGGGACAATTCTATCTTTCTACCCCGGGGTGAAGGCCTTTCAGAGGAACAAATTCAGATTTGAGGTTCAGCCTATGAAAGAGCAGTGAATCAGTTCCTTACTGCAGCCCCTGAGAGCTGGTGCCAAATCCCTGGGACATTTTGATCCTGGATCCCTAAATGTGGTGAATTTTGGCAGCAGAAGGGTCTCTCCCTGTGTTCCCACCCTTGCCTCCCACCCCAGAGCAGCAGCAGCAGCACCCTGGTGCATGGGTGGGACCTGGCAGGTTTCCAGCTCTGCTTTCCCTTGAATCCTCATTTTTTTAAACTCCAAGCAAGAAATTCCCCCTGCAGCCTGTGCCAGCCCCTCTGCCATGGGCAGTTCTCCTCTTTGGGGTTAATTTTGGGGTTAGAAAAACGTGCTGAGATGCAGAAGAACTCGAATACCCGTTCCTGTGCAGTTATAGGATCTTTATCTACCAATCAACATGCACAGAAGTGTGATATTTAAATTCACATTCTCTTTTGTCTCTGCCCGTGTGCAGGAAGGGGAATATTCCTGTCCATGCACATTATTTATCTCTTCCCTAGAGAGCGATGGCACAGCTGAAGCAGCTCCCTAGCCACTTTTCCAATCAGCCCAGGAACTCATAATTTATCCGAGGTGAAATTTTTTTCCCCAAGAAGATGAATTCTGTACGTCCTCAGGTTCAGTCTCTGTTGCAACATCTCCCTGGTCCCTCCCAGCAGCCAGAGCCAAGCCCCGCTGCAGCTGATGTCCCCCTGAGCCCCTCTGCATCCACAGCTGGGTGGGTTTTGTCACTGGGAATGGCCTGGACCCCGCTCAGAGCCCGGGTGTGTCTTGGAAAGGGCGATTTGAGCAGCAAAGAGGGAACCGGAGCTTTTCAAACCCTCGCGGTGCAGCCCTGCATAAAACACAGGCGCCACTGTCCTCTTCTGGCTGGCGCTGTTATATCACAGCCGGCATCTCCGGGAGCCTCTTTTGGGGTGAATTTTCCGTGTTCCATCCCTGCCTCCTGTCAGTGTGGGACACGATGAAGGGAGACGTGGAGTAGTGATGTCAGAAGGCTGCTGTGTGGACCTCTCAAAAGGAGGAGCCGCCAGGTTTATTCTCCAAACCTCTTTTATACCTTTTACAAACGTGCCCACCTTAGAGGTGGGACCCCTGGAACCACTGGTCACCCACAGAGAGCACCACGCGAAGTCCCTCCTCTGGGAAAGCGTGTGGAAAACACGAGAGTTTACAGAGAGTGACCTTGTTTACCAGTTTCGGTCCCTGGGAACAGAATTTCCTAAAACCAAAACACGGCAGGCAGGAATCGTGGCAAGAGCCCCCTGCGGAGGGTGGGGTGGGGTGGGGTGGGGATGCAGCAGCCCCAGCCTGGCCTCGGGGCTGGGCGCAGTTCCTGGGTGCACCCCGGGGCTGTCCCCGGTGCTGATTTGAGCTCGAATCGTTGTTGTGCCGCGCTGTGCAAACGCTGCTGCCGGGAGCTGCTGTGTTTCCGTCCCCCGGACAGCGGCACTGTTGGATTTAATTCCCGGTGCTAACAGCTCTGCGATTTTCCTTTCGTTCATGGTCCGCTAGATCTTCTCCAGGAGGAGCACGAATTCCCCTGCAAGGTGAATTTAAGATTACTGACAGTAACTTTAATTTTCTTGGTCATTTTTTTTTCGGAGTCACCCGTGGCCAACAAGAGGCAGCGAGCAGAGAGCAGACAGAAGCTGCTGCTTTTGGAGGCACCAGCAAACACTTGGGGATGCTACCAGGCTTCAGCTGCTGCAGGGACCTGATTTGGAGGCTCAGCTGGAGAAGCCTGCACAGGCAGAGCTGCTCCCCTCGGGCTGGGGATGGGAAAAGGAGCAAAGGAAGCCAACCTGCTCCTCCCTTGCCCTATGGGAGGGGGTGTTTGGCAACTCAGCCCCCTCGTGCCTCAGTTTCCCCACCTGCAGCCGCGCTTTGGGCAGGGTTCTGTGACCCTGATGTGATGCCACGCTCGGCCTTGTGACCCCCCCGGAGCAGGGATATCCACTGGGGATGGATGTTGGCTCAGCCTTGTATCCTGCACCCCACAGCAGGGAATTTTCCCCTCCAGTGCTGCTGATTCCAGCCAGGGCCCCCGAGCCTCCTCCTCTCCTCCCCCCTGCCCGACCCCAGCTCATGCAGAGAGAAGAAAGGACAGAGCAGAGATCCCAAATTCCCGTTTTCCTCCTTTCTTCTCCACCTTTCCCTGACTTTCAGAGGCACCAAAGGGAAAGCATTTAATACCCAACTTGCTCCAGCCTTTTATTCTCCATCTGTGACTTTTTGCTGCCCCGATTGCCTGAAAAGGAACCATTTCCCTCTCCTTTGTTTCAGCCCAGAGCAGCTGTGGCTGCCCCAGCCCTGGCAGTGCCCAAGGCCAGGCTGGACAGGGCTTGGAGCAGCCGGGACAGTGGAAGGTGTCCCTGCCCATGGCAGGGGATTGGATTGGATCCCAACCCAAATTATTTCGTGATTCCACATCCTCTGGCTGATAAAGAATGGACAAGCAGCACCCCCTCGCATGGAGGGGAAGGTTGTGGGGGTTAAATTAGGGCTGGAGCTGATGCTGTGGGGTCACCCCCGGTGGGTGCCGGGGTGAGAGGTTGCTCTCCCCGGGGAGGGAGCAGCGCTGGGGCAGACACCAGCTCTGCTCAGAAGCGCTGCGAGTTTCCTGTTACTGATACAGAATCGCCCGATTTGGGTGACCAGGAGCTGCCGTGACGCGGGTTGGGGTTATCCAAACCCGCCCAGAAGGTGACGGGAGTGGAAAAGGAGCCTGCCCGGAGCTGGAGCAGCAGCGAGCCGGGCACTGAGCCCCAGGAGCGGCAGCGGGGTCAGTGCGGGCTCCGGGGGATTGGTGACGGTGTTTGCAGACAGCCTGATGCGGGGGTGGCGATCGGATTGCCCAGCCCCAGCCAGGCCCGAGGGATTGCATAGCCCGGCCCGTGAAATCAGAGCGGGCAGAGAAAAGTGCTGATGGAAGATCGGAGAAGGGGGAGCGCCGGGGAAAGGGGCCTCGGAGCGCAGGGATCGCTTAAAGAGCTGCGCCGGGGGCTGGGCTGCTGCTCCTGGCTCTGCCCTAAAAGCTCTCTCGATGCTTTGGGGGTGGCTGTGCCACAGAGCTGCCCGAAACCCCCGGCTCCGAGCAGGAGCGGAGCGCTCACCCGTATGAGCTCACCCGGAGGCCCGGGGGCGGTGGGATCCGAGAGATTTAACCATTAACGCACCCTCGCAGAGCCTTTGGCTTCCTCTGGCACCTCCGTGTGGGCTCCCGGCCGGGATTTCGAGCTCCGGAGGGAGCATCTGCCGGGAAGGAGCGCGCTGGCTCGGGGCGCTGCCCGCAGAGCAGAAGGGAAGCGGGGCTGGGGAAGGCGAGAGGGGAATCGCTGTCCCAGCTGAAACAGGAGCGGGTGGCAGTCCCAGCCCGCCAGCAGCCCCGGCAGCTGCTGGCTGCGTTATCCCGGCTGGAATTGCTCTGACACGGCAGATCCGTGCCCTCCCTGCCCTGGGCAGCGCCGGGGCGGCGGCGGAGCCGCGCAGGGAGCGAGGAGATCCCCAAAGCTCCTTTAGGGGAGCTCATCTCAGCTTTCCCTCTTCCTGCTCCGGGCTTTGGGGCTGTTGGGAACCCCAAGTGCCACTACACGGAGAAACCCCCTTTTTTCCATGCCCTGTCCCAGCTTTTCCCGTCCCTCTCCGCCCGCCGGGGACCCGCTGGAGCGTGGCCGGCGCGGAGCTGCCGGAGCTCGGCCGCCCTGGGCGCGGACAGCTCGGGCTGCTCTCCGGGCCGGGCAGATGGCAGGCAGGGCACGGCACATCCTGCAGAAAGCCGCGGTGGGAAGCTTTTGTTTCGCTGCCTGCAGCTTCTCTTTCAGGTTTCCAAGGCATCCAGGGGTCTCTGGGGGCGGGAGCAGCCGCGCTGTGATGGGGGAAGGATCCAACCTTTCCCAGAGAGGGCTCAGGGCGGTGCCCTGCCCTGCTCTGGCATCACCCTGGGACAGGCTGGACTCGGCTGTTGGTGGTGGTTAAACGCATTAAAAATCCTGCCAAGTGCAAAAATAAAGAGAGGGAAGAACCGAGTGGGACAGAAAGCCGAGAGCAGGGGTGTCGCTCTGTTTTTCTAAAGTTCTTCTAAAGCCTCCTGATGTTTACTTTTTGTGATGGAGTTTTTCAGGCACTTTTCCTGTGAACGATGATTGTTTTGCATTCCTTTCTGGAGGAGGAGGCAATTGCTGGACTGTTGGATTGCCCAGTGTGGTTGGAGAGGACAATTTTCCTCCTCCAATCCATGGTCACGGCTGGAATTCTGTCAATGTCGAGGTCTGTAAATAAACTTCCCCTTTTTGCCTTGGACATCTCTCAGTGTGTGAGTGTCGTTTCCTTCGTGTCATATCGCGACACAGGGGGGTGATGGGGATGTCAGGGTGCAGCGAGGAGGGAGAAACCCAACCCAGCCGAGCGGGTGCATAATTTATTCCCCCATTAGCTATTCATGAGCCGGCCCTTTGTATCAAGTCTCCCGACGTCCTTGTAACAACTTCGGGCCTTTCTGTGGAGCATCACCCTCCGGGGGTGCTCCTGTGCCACTCTGCCGTGCAAACATGATTCTTGATGTGTCCCGGGCCTTCCTTAGCACCATTCAGCAGAACGAGTAATTAACGAGATTCCCGTGGCTGCGGTGTAACAGGAGCCCCTGGGAAACACCCGGGGCAGAACCACCCTGCTGAGGCTCGTACCTGGTTCTGGCCCAGCTCGGTGTTCAGCTCGGGCTCCCGGCAGCTCGGAGATGCTACAGCAATACTCGTCTGTGGGGTCTTGGCTCACAGGCAGTTGGCTCACACTGTCATGGCTGTGGTAAAAAGAGGGGACTCTCCAGAGGCTTTCAGGAAACAGAGGCTTTATTTGGGGGGGTCAGGGGATCCCCCAGCCCCAGGTGGGTGCCTCCGAGAGAGACCCCAAGCCTGTACCCTGAGCGGTTTTGTACAACAATCTGGTAGGTGGGTACAAAATTATACAAACCAATAAAACAATCCAAACACTACATGCCAACTAAGTTACCTAAATTCTAACAAATCCAATACAGGTTTGGGAGTGGTCTCAGGAGAGTCTTGCCAACCAGTGGCCAAAGCTCTTGGACCTTAAAGATAAAAACTCCATGATGGACAAAGGGAAAAATTATGCATAATACAAGGGTGAAACAAGAAGGAACCAATAAAGAAGAGTCTCCAGGCAGAGACTCCAGTTGTCCTAGAAACCCTTATCAAACTATGATAAGAATACATTCTAAAACAAGAGGCCCTTTCAAGGTGTTTAAACTATACTAAACTTACAATATAAAAAAACTATACTATATTCATAAACTAAAGCTTATAAAACATTTCTTGCAAACCCACACCACCCCACAGGGGGCTGGGCTGCTACTGCCCTGCCTGGGGCTCCAAGGATGAGCTTGGCCTTCAGGGCTTCCTCCTGGGCTGGGGTAAAGCTGAGAGGCCAAGCCGTGGATCTTTGCTCCCCTGCCTGCTGTCCATGGTTTCTGTGGGATGTGATACTGAACAGTAAAGTGTTGGTCAGCTCGGCGTGGCAAGGAGAGCTGGTGGAGACCCACCCGTGCTGCTCTGCAAACGCTCAGCCACGCTGCAGCCTCCAGCCTGGCCCTTCCTCCCCTGCTCTCCCCGCAGAGGAAGATGGGTTTCACTCATCCCACGTATTCCTGGGATGAAGCTGACCAGGACACCACACCACAGGCTTGGGAGGAGCCACCAGAGCAGCCAAAATCTCCTACAGCTCCTTCCTGGTGCTCAGGGAATGAGGTGGGGTCTTGGCTAATGGGAAGACCCTTCTGCATCCTTGGGGTTTGTGCCACCTCTTTCCCAGCACAACCTGGGGCTCTGAGCTGAATGTGGGGCCCCTTTTCCTGCTCCTCACAGTCTGGGATGCTCAGAGCTGAATGTGGGGCCCCTTTTCCCATTCCCCACAGTCTGGGGTGCTCAGAGCTGAATGTGGGGCCCCTTTTCCTGTTCCCCACAGTCTGGGGTGCTCAGAGCTGAATGTGGGGCCCCTTTTCCTGCTCCCCACAGTCTGGGGTGCTCAAAGCTGAATGTGGGGCCCCTTTTCCTGCTCCCCACAGTCTGGGGTGCTCAGGGTCTCCTGGAAATCCCCTGAAAAGCTCCCAGAGCCTCCTTGAGAAGCAGACAGATCTCAAGTCAATCCCTCCCCAAAGTTTTGGCCTCATGGCCCTAAAGCATTGCACAGGGGAGAAGCTGAGGCCAGGACCTGATCCCAAATTCTTGGAGCCCCCATTGAGGCAGGAGCATGCCTTGGTGGGACCCAGGGCCTGGATTACAGCCCACACCTGGGCAGGCAGGAGCTGCTGGACACTTGGGGGCCATTTGGTCTTAAAATGTGAATGTGGCTTCTTAAAACATGCATTGCTGCCAGGGGGTGTAGCCCTGGTTGGTGCCTGAGATGTTTTGGTTTCTCTGAAACTCTTTCCCCAGAGAGTTTTCTGCCAACAAGAGACACGTTTTCCTGACTGTAACCTTTGTTTGCATTCCTTTCCCTAGGAGGGACTTCTTCTTGATGTCCCTCTGCTCTGACCAATGTGATTGAAGAAGTTTGTCTTTGTTTCACCCATTGGGTTGCTCTCTAGAATAGGATAAAAGGGAAGAAATTCCCAGAAATAAACAGAATCATTGTCAGCCTTCAGAGTCGGAGTCTGTGCCCTTGTGATCTTGAACAGCGTCAAGGGGGAAACCCCTCCATGCCAAGGGGATTCCCTCCCTCCACGGGGGCCCTGCCCGTGCAGCAGCAAGGGGATAAATCTGTTCCCAGGCACTGAAGGGGTCACTGGGGGATTCAGCCTGGGATTGGGCTCTGGGGGGTGCAGCCCCTCCCCTGGGGCGGCTGCTGGAGGGCCGGGGGTGCTCTGGGGCAGCGTGTGAAGTTGCAGCCCCGCCTTCCTCCCCGTGTTTCCTTTAAATCCAAGGGCAGCGAGGCCGGGTAGGGTTTCACCGGGGTGTAGGATTTCCGAATCTGAGTCTCTCCTGAGCCAAACTCTAATCCTTACCTGCGTGTCAGAGACGTGCAGGGACCTGCCATGTCCAGAACCCCCGGGATCCTCCTCTTGCTCGAGGAAGGGCTGTAACCTGGGCTGCCTGACTGGGGCTGCAGGTGAGTGATGCTTTTATTGTGTTTGCTGTGCTGGTAGACACCGTTGATGATAGAATGGAAACGCAGCCGAGCCCAACGCCCAGCTGGGACAGCTCCCCACCTGTGTTAAGCCACTTATTTGACTTTAGGGTCAGTAGGATGGGGAAGAATCAACCTGGTTGAAAGGTTTCCATTTTATCTCCAGCTAAACCGGTGCTGGGTTTGTGGTTTTAGACCAGCTTGTGCTGATACAGGAGTTTTGGCTGCTCTTGGGTCTGTGCCCGACCCCAGACAGAGACACTCTGTGCTTTGAGCATTTGCAGCCTCTCTTCCTCTTCCAAGGCTTAAATAAAGTGGTTACCTTTGGCTGTGATCTTTTTAATGGGTTTGAACGTTTTGCAAGGCTTCCATTAGAAAATCCTCCTCAAGCTGCTGCAATCAGCTTTGTGGGGATGTGAAGGCATGGAAACACTCCGAGGAAATATCGGCTGCCTTCAGCCTGCTCCAATTAAACTGTGAGGACCTGGGGTGGAATAATTCATCAGGATTCCTGACAGGCTGAAAAATCCATGGCTGCCAAGGAGTCACTTAAATTCCAAAACAGTGTTAGGAGCATCTGCTGCATGGGGATGGATTAAATTGGGAGGGGAAGGGGTGCAGGAGAGCTGATGTCAGGTTCAGGCTGCAATAATAATAATAATAATAATAATAATAATAATAGTAGTTAATGGGATGTCTCTTTTTAGGTTGGCTTGGGAGTAATAGGGACTTTTCAGGTGATCCCAAGGAGGGAATGTGGGAATCCCCAGTGCTCACCCCAGTGAGACAGAGCAGGCTGTGGGGAGGGTTAATGGGAATATGGGGTCAAAACCCCATATTTTGCTGCTGGTTCCATGGATTTAGAACAGGTTGTACTCAGTGGTGAGGAAGAAGATGATTTCCTGAGAGACTGTTTTAGGATGTGGGCCAGGGCAGGAGCCAGTGCTGGGGCTGGCTCAGTGCTCACTGCTTGCTCCAGCAACTCTTCCATCCTCCAAATGCCAGTGGAGAATTCCATGGAAAACCAGTCCCTGGGGAAAGGGATGGGTGGCAGAGCTCAGAGGGATCAGAGGCTGTCCTTGGTGCTGGGGTCAGGCCCAGCCAAGCAGCACCTGGAATCTGGCTGGGTAAGAACTGGTTTGTGTTTGGTGTGTGAGCAGCTTCAGGGCCTCAGCAGGAGACAGTCCCTAGAGAGGGTAGAAACTCAGCTCCAACAAAGCCACAACCAAACAAAGCCAAATTTTTCATGGGGTGAAAAACTATTGTCTTGCTGCTTCCCAGAGAGATGGGACTGGGGTTCCTAGGCTGAGCTGTTCTGACCCCCAAATGGGTTAAAACCGTGGCCTTTATAGACAAGGCTCTGTGTCTGAGCCCTGTGAGTGACTCCCCACTGCATCCCGAGATGGAATTCAGCTCCTGGAGTGCAGCTGGGAACCTGCTGCTCTGGCCTGGGTGTGGAGTGGGGACCAGGACAGCCCATCCCGGGGCAGCTGTGCATCCCTGGGCTGCAGCTCTTCGTAAAGGTCACGGGAAGGAGATTGGGGAATTGCTCTGAGGCAAAATCAGCTCCGTGAGAGGAGCCTGGGGCTGCCAGGGGAAGCTTCTTTTTTTTTTTTTTTTTTTTTAGGTCTTTTTTCCACACTTTGTTGTGGGGGGTGGGATTTTTTTCCAGACTTGATCTTCCAGGATCCCTTTTATTTTCCTTGGGTTTTCTCTGGAGCAGCGGCGCCTTTGGGAGACCCCAACTTTGCACACCCCTCTGCCTCTGGGAGGGCTCAGTGCAGGCTGATCTCAATCTTTCCCTATCCCAGTTCAGCAGCACAGCATGGGAACCTGCCCCAATTACACAGGCTGGCAGAAAGCTTGAGGGAAAACTCTGCCTCCCAAGATGCTGGCAGGAGGATTCAGGATGCAGATGACTTTTGGAGGTCAGGCAGGAAATGCCCTGGCTGGTGCTCCCCCATTCCTGTGCATCCAACCCCTTCCCAGGGTGAGGTTTTTGCCTTTGCCTGGGAAGTTTTGGGGAAGGGAGGGAAGGCAGAGCTCGCTGACGGGGCTGGGGGAACACAAGGAAAGGGGAACACATCAAACCCTGCTGGAAAAACAGGCAGAGGGTTGGAACAGCAGCTGGGCTGCCTCAGGTGGGGGCGGTGGGTGATGCTCACAGTCCCGATGGATCACTGGAATAGTGGAGGGGTCGTGGGCACAGGCAGAGCTCTGCCCAGCACCTGCTGAGAGCTGCTGGGGGCACAGCCCGGCCCCAGAGCTGTCCAGCGGGGTGTGACACCCCCAGGGAGCCTCACGGACCAACAGCTCCCCCTGGCCAGGGAAAAACAGCTCGGGGAAAGGCCCGGGGAGGCAGCTCCAGCTCCCGGAGCTCCAGCAGTTTGGGAGCTCTGGCAATCACAGGCTCCCGGGAACAGAGGATTTTCCTGCAGACCAGGGGAAAACCAGGCCCGGGTGAAGAAGTGCCTGGACAGAGGGCCGGAGGGGCCCTGGGTGCCTCCAGCCGGCTGATGCTCGGTGTGTGCCAGTGCTGGCACTGGGAGCACTGGGGGCTCCCGTTTTTCCAGCTTTTCTTCCCGTGGATGCAAAAGAACCAGGTCCCTGTGAACCCTGTCCCGGCTGCCTGTCCTCGCTTGGAGGGGACAGAGTGGGTCACACCCGGGCACCACCTCCTCTTCCTCTGCTCCACGCTGCTCCCTCCTCGCCCTCACTGGCAAAGAAAAGGCCTCAGACGCTTTTGAAGACATGAAAGAGGCGCTCCGGAGCCCCGCACGCCGCTGCCGCTGCCGGGCAGGACCGGCGAGGGAGCGAAAACCCATTTCAGGCACAAGGAGAACGAGGGCAAGGAGTCCCACCGGGCTCACGTGGGTACCGGCATCGCCTTTCCGCAGGAGAGGCTGGAGCATCCCAGCGCTGCCCAGAGGCGGAGGGGCAGCTCCGGGCAGCCCCCGGCCGGCGCAGCCCGGGAAGGCGGCGATGGGAGCGCGGGCACCGGGCACCCCGCACGCCGCAGGAGGATGAGGACGATGCCAAACCCGGGTTTGTTGCTCCCCTCTTGGGTCTCAGCCGCCGTCGTGGCCGGGGGAAGTTTGGGGGAAGAGGAGAGTTTTTGGTTGGGTGGGTTTGGGGCAGCCGGGTGCTGGTTTTCTTTGGATTTTTTTTTTTTAATTTATTTTTTATTTTTTGGTGGGTGTTTTTCGGGTGGTGGTGACCAGGGGCCGAAGTTTAGTTTGTCCTTGGAGAAGCAGGGAGGGTGAAGCGTTCCTGAGCACCGGGTGAGTGCTGCGAGCAGCCCCGGATTTACCAGGAGTCAGGGTCTCTAATTAAGTGTTAATTGCTTTCTGTGGGTCCAGACTCCCCTGTCCTCTCCTGGGGTACCGTGGGGTGCAGATTTTGGGCTGGGGGCTGCCCTGACCTCTGCAGTGGCTCTGGCTCAGCACGTGGAGCCACCAGCCTGGAGTGACAGCGGGACCCCAAAGGTGCCACCGGCTGCTCTCAGTGCTGCCCTTGCAGAAATCGGGATCAATGCAGGATCCGTCTGACCCCATTAGCGGCTTCCTATCGCTTTCCATTTATACCTTCTCTCCGTTTTTGGCTCCGGCCGCCGGCCTCCTCCAGGGTTTGCTGCCGGTGCAGGTTTTGAGGGGGGGACAAAGTCATTTGCTGATCCCTGGGAGCGGGCTGAGGTCACCGCAGCGAGCTCCGGGTGCCGCCTCGGGGGTGGGGGAGCCGGGCAGGGGGGCGGCTCTGCCTCTGTCCCAGCACTTCGGGACAGACTGGGAAAGTTTCCCATCGATTTGGGATCGGGTTCTTTATCGTGTTACAGGGCAGTAAGCAGGAGGGGATGGCTGCCTGCCCCGGCCCCAGCCAGGCGCCCGGACGGAGCCGGGATGCTCCAGAGGGAAGAGGTCACTCCACGCACCCCCCTTTTCACACCTCTGCTGGTCCGGGCTGGTCAAAGCCCTTCCCAAGCGCTTTGTGTCCGTGTGTCCGTCCAGCAGACGCTTCCCAGGGCGTGTCCAGCGCTTTGCAGCAGCAGCTGCTCCGTGACTCCCAGCGGGGACCGGACCCCAAAGAGCCCACTCAGCATCCCCAGAAAGCCACCGCAGCACCTCACGGCCAGAAATCCATTTCAATCTTTTCCTGAATCAGGCTAAACCCCCCGGCGCGGGGCGCAGGGAAGATGAGGAGGGCTCAGCTGCAGCCAAGCCTGGCCCGGTCCCAGGCTGTCCCTGTCCCTGTCCCTGTCCCTGTCCCTGTCCCTGGGCTGAGCAGCCGGCACCGCCGCAGGGCTGATTTCATCCCATCTGCCTTTTCCTGCTACCTGTGCTGGGCTGTTCCAGCTCTCCTGGCACACCCGGGGCGGGACCCGCCGGCTCCCTCCGAGCAGGAGCTCGCCCTGGCTGGTTATTAAATTACATCCTGACCCGGTTAATCCATAGCTGATTAATTTTGGGCTCCATGGCTGGCTATAAGGAAGGGTTCATCTGTCTCGTGGCGTGTACTGTATGTACCGAGCTCTCTGATAATCAGATTTTTTATTTTTTAATATAAAAATATGTGTGGAAGAATCAGAAGGAGGTATGAGAAGTGGGGAGGGCTGTAGGGGTCAGGCTGGACATGCCATGGGGTCAGCAGAGATGGACACTCCCTGCCAGCACTGGGAATCCAGCTGGGGATCTTCCTCACGTGCATCTTTTCCTGGAGAGCTCCTGCTTGGCTTTAGGGCACATCCACAACCTGGGGAAACTGAGGCACAGAGATGGACTTGGCCCACAGGAGCTGGTGGCTGCTTGCTCAGCTTCATCATTTGTTTCCTGGTGCAATTTCATGGAATCCCAGGATGGTTTGGGTTGGAAAGGATCTTAAAGCCCATCTTGTCCCACCCCCTGCCATGGGCAGGGACACCTTCCTCTATCCCAGGCTGCTCCAAGCCCCATCCAGCCTGGCCTTGGACACGTCCAGGGATCTGGGGACAGCCACAGCTGCTCTGGGCAGCCTGGGCACCCTCACAGGGAAGAATTTCTCCCCAATACCTCACCTAAGCCTACTCTCTTTCAGCTTAAAGACAATTTAAATGTGTTTAAATGTTCATCCTGCCCTCTACCCCCCCACCTCCCCCTTGCCCCAGACAAACTTTACCCTCAGCTTTTAAAAGCCAAGAAGTTTCAGGTCTGGCTGCTCCTGAGCCCCGGGCTCTCCTGGGGCTGGAGAAACCCTGGGATTGCTCTGAGCCACTCCATAATTCCCGTGTATTTTATCTCCTTTTCCCTTTCTCCACTATTCCCACAGCCAGGACTGGAAAGCAGAGGCAGCTTTTGCCAGACCCCATCACTCCCTGGCAGATCTGAATTATTCCTTCCCACGTTTTCATCCTTCATAAACTACCAGCACCTCCCCTTCCTGCTTGTTCTCTCACAGCTGCCCACATTCGCTTGGAACCTCAGGAGTTCCCTTTGCAAACGCCTCTCCCGAGGAGGAGGCTCAGCCACAGGTTTTGGGCAGGGTCTCCCCCTGCAGCAAACCCAGAAGCTCCTTGTTTTCCTTCCAGAGATGATTCCTGCCCCACTCCAGATGCCCAGGGCACCTCGCTGAGCCTCCAAGGACGCTCCGTGCTGGAATCAGAGCTCGAATTTTAATAACCCCAGCCCCAATCGAGGCCGCTGAAGGGGCTGGGCTGTGATTTTACATCTTGCACCCCCCTCCCCCCCAAAATCCAGCCCTCCCCTGTTGCTAATTGAGGGGCACTTCAATTAGCTGGGATGAGAAGTAAGAAAAAAAAAAATTCCCTTGGTGGAGGCGCCGCGGAGCCACCTGAGCTCCATCCCAGAGCCGCGGGGCTGGAATTACCGAACCCCAGGTAATTAGTGCTGCAGAGAGAGGACAATTAGCGGAGGCTCATTAGTGCCCTGAGCTGCTCCGTGGCCCGGAGCCGGTGCAGGGCTCCCACAGATTTGACAGGAATCTCTGTGGGGCTCCGTTTTGCTTTGAGAATTCAGGAGAAGCAAACGGAGTGTCACTGCCTCGTTCCACCGCAGGATGGGACCTGCAGGACCCCTCCAGCCTCCTCCTCCTTCCCATCCTGCTCCTGCTCATCCTCCTTCTTCACCCTGCTTCTGCTCATCTTCCTCCCTCTTATCCTGCTCCTGCTCATCCTCCTTGTTCTTCCTCACCCTGCTCCTGCACATCCTCCTTCTCACCCTGCTCATCTTCCTCCTTCCCACCTTGCTCCTGCTCATCCTCCCTGTTCTTCCTCATCCTGCACCTGCTCATCCTCCTTGCTCTTCCCACCTTGCTCCTGCTCATCCTCCTTCTTCACCCTGCTTCTGCTCATCCGCTTGTTCCCACCCCGCTCCCGCTCATCCCATGTCAGATCAAAGGGATGAGCTGCTCAGTCTCCTGCGCTGTTTCCCACAGGGAGAGTTAAGCTCCCTGTCCAAACAATAATTCAGGGACCTGCTGCCAAAAATTCCTCCTCTGCCAGCTAATCCCTCTCTGTTTTGGGACGGGCTCCGGGGGTGTTTTGTCTCCCCTCTGGTGTCAGAGCTGTGCGTGCAGAGCTGCTGAGCAGTGATCCCGTACCAGGACTCGCTGGATTCTGCTCCATCCCGGATGCAGGACACCCTCGGGGGCCGATTCTGTCCGTGGGATAAATCCCAGCAGAGACGGCGATTCCAGGAGCAGGGATTAGAGGGAAAGGAAGAGGAGTGCCTGGGGCAGCCTGGCTGGAGGAGGGACTGAAATCCTTGGAGCCGAGAGGGTGTTTAAAGTCACCTTGGCGGGATACAAAGGCAGAACTTCCCCGGGGGTGTCTGGGGTGCAGCCGAGCCCCCCGGAGACCAGGGAGTTGTGTAACTGCCCCGTTTCTCGTGGTGTTATTCCGGGCATCCCCCCCGTGCCCGTCTGCCCCGGACCACAGCGCTGCTTCCACTCCAGGGAGATCCCCGTTATCAGCGGCTTTCTGCTGAATCTCCTCAGCCCCAGGTCTGCTCCTCGGGGTGCTTTTCATGCTCGGCATTTCCCTCAGCCACGGCTGCTCTTTGCCCGGGTGCAGGAAGTGACCCTGGTTGGTACCAAGATTTTGGGGAGAAACAAACAAAAAACCAAACAAACAAACAAACAACCCCGAACAAAAGCCACCAAAAGAGGTCAGATTTTGCCTACAGCCCCAATCACCCTGTGGTCAAACCCCTTCCAAAGCTGGGTGTGGATGGGGAGATGGACACAAGCTGAATTGAGGTGCCAGGAATATCAATTGAATTCTTTTTTTTGTTCATGGATGCCCTCACTGGGATGAGGGTAAAATCAAGGGCTGTGGTCTGTAGGGGTAGAGAAAAGCTGAATAAAATGATAAAGCCATCCTGAAGGACCTGCTCACAGGTCTGGGTAAGCTCCTGTCCCCTTTCCCTCACGGAAGGCTGGAGATGTCTGCGAGATGCTCCAAGCCGGGCTCTCCTCCGGGACGGGGAGGTTTAATGTGCTCATTAACGTCACGAGAGGAGAAATAGCTCAGAGGACAGAAAAGGATGCTGGAGGGAGGGAAATCGAGGTGACCGGGTCCTTCAAGAGCAAAGGAACGTCACCGAGGAGGAATTCAGGAATCCAGGCTGAAGCCCACGGGTAGAAATGTGCCACCCCCTCCTCTGCCTTCCCGCATTGCCTGGGAGGGCGAGGAGGGAGGAGGAAGAGGAGGGTGGGAAGATCACCCTGGGTGAAGGGAGAAGTGGGATCCAGCCCTGGGTGAGGCCAGCGGGGATGAAATCACTCCGGAGCACCCAAGGCGGGATGGCCGCGAGCAGTAGCAGGCTCCGGAATGGAAAGAAAGAAAAAACAGGGAAAGAAAAGGAAAATCCCGGTTATTTGAATGACTCGTGCCAACCTCCCCGCTCCTGTCCACCCAGGGTGCTTCTTTATTTATTAATTAATTCCCAGAGGTGACGAGCCCAGTGGCGCTGGGGTGGGAGCCAGCACCCAGCTGCACCCGGGCGTGAGGAAGGGCCACGTCCCTCCTCTCCCTCGTCCCCCACCGCTGCCCTTTGCTGGGCTGTGCCAGCTGCACCCGCTGCTGCAACTGGTCCCAGTCACCCCGGGGCGGGGACGGAGATGTCCCACGTGGTGGTGGCACTGTGGCCGTCCCCTCCTGGAAAGGCGCCCGCTGTCCCCACGGCCACAGGCGAGAGGTAGGTGGGCAGCGGGGGATGCTCCAACCCCCGGGCTTTCCCCTCCCCTCCTCTCGGGAAGGCCGAGATATTTTATATTTATTGCCGCTCAAAGGAGCCCTTTCGCCTGCTGGAAATCTCCCTCCCGGTGCCAGCGGTGTGCGGGGGTCCCTGTCCCCCCTTCCGCCTCCCTCCCGGGGACCAGCTCAGACCTCGCCACGTCACGGACAAGACTTGTCCCCGCTGGACCATCCGGAGCATTATTGGGGATTAAAGGTGGCATCCGCCAGAAGGGCACGTCCTCCCCCGTCTCGCCCGCCGGCGGGTGGGGGCAGGAGGTGGGTGGGTGGGTGGGTGGCCCCGGGAGAGGGGGCGTGGGGAGAGGGTGTCCCCAGCACGCCACAGGCCCCTGTCCCCATGGACCCCCGGCCGATTTCAAAGCTCCCGGGGGGATGGCGGGGCCGGGTCCCGCAGCCGCGCCTGCCAAAGCCCGGCCCCGGCGTGCGGGGCTGCCAATCCCGCGGTGAACCCGAGGGACAGGAGCCTTTCCAGTGACATTGCCCGCGTTATCCCGAAGCCGCCTGTCAGGGCTATGGCTGAGCTTCTCTCTCACCTCCGCTTTCCCTACACGTCCCTAGCCGTGTTTAATAACTCTCTCCCCAGATGCCGAGAGCCTTGGCGCTTCCATGCCCTGCCCAGGTAAGTCCTGGGAGGCGCCGGCGTGGGTGGGCAGCGGGAAGAAGCTCCGCGTTTCTCATCCCATCGTGCAGGGGTGACAAGGAGGAGAGGGTGGGGGGAAAAAAAGGCTTCAACATCTCCAATCATCTGGAAAAACCCTTGGGAATGGACATTGCAGGAGTGCGAGGGTGGTCAGAGGAGGGGGAGGAGTGGGGGACGGCAGGCGGGAAGCTTTCACGGGATGCAGAGAGCCTGCTGGAGAGCGCAGCCCCGTCTCCCCGGGATGTGCTGGGTGAAGCACAAACTCTCCCTCGAAATGACCTTTCTCTTTCACCGTCGCTCTCCCTCGCGTGGTGTGGGGTTTTTTTTTTTGTTGTTATTATGATTTTCCACCGACAGGGATTTCCGCTGAAGGATATTAGTTAATCAGATTCTGAGAAGCAGATGTTGGGTGATTTAGGAGGGAAAAACGAGGCAACTTTCTAGTTCAAGCCTCGGCTGGAGCCCGGAGCGCGGTGCAAAGCTCAGGGAGGAGGTTTGGTGGCTTTGGGAGGCGCCGTTAGTTTTGGTCTTAATTAAAAACAGACAGTTGAAGTGGTTTGGGGACAGGTGGGGCACCTCCCTCCAGTGATGGGGACAGACAGATATCAGCGTGCTCTGGGGCTTTAAGGTAAGGAAAGGGACCTCAGAGCCCTGCATCCCAAGGGAAGCTGTTCCAAGGGCTTGAAATGGAGCTAAAAAGCTCCTTTCCATGTCCCAGCAGGGAGAATGAGCCCAGCCTTCCCCTGCCAGCCCCACCCATGACATGGGAATTGTCCCCCCATAGCCCCCTGCCTCAGTTTCCCCAGGAGGGGTGATGCTGGGGGGGCTCAGCTCGATGTTCCAGAGGCTGTGGAGCAAAGGCAGGTTTCAGCACACCACGATTCCTTCTGTGACCAGAAATCAGACATCCCTGGGGCTGGGGAGCAACTCCTGCCCAGAGTGCAGTGCTGGGAGTCAAGCCCTCCTAATGCACTGAGATCACCTCAGGTGCTGCCTTGGGATGCCATTTCCTCTTGTGGGTCCCTTCCCTTCTGGGAATTTCATGGTCAGCTTTAGCTGCTCAGCTTTGCTCCACTGCCAAGAGAAGTTCCTGTACGTGTGGGCCCCTCTGGGTCCTCCCCCTGGCTGGAGGTGTGCTGGGTCAGGTCAGCTCACCCTGCCACTGAACACTAAACTCTGATTCAACCTTTATTTTATTCTGATTTAAAAATCAGCTTGGGATTTTTATCCAGGAAAAAAAAACAACGAAGAACGCAGGAAGGGAATGATGTGGGCTGCTTTTCTTCTTTCCTTTAGTACTTCTTTTTCCCTTGGAAGTGCTGCATCTGGGCCAGGTTTGTTGCAGTATCCCTTTGTAGGCCTCCTGATGCTCCTGAAACCAGAGTTATCCTCAGCTCTGGGTTGCTGCTCTGATGCCACAAATCACCCTGCCAGCACCAGCTTCTCACAAAGGCACCCAATGCTCCGGCCTGGGATGGATCCAGCCCCATGGAGAGCAGCTGCACCTCGGGCATGTCCGAGCTGGACACTGCTTGGGCTGGAGGACTCAGGTTTGGAGCCCTTGAGGCTCCCCAGCTTTGCCTGAGGTCACTCTGGGGACAAAACCACTCTGCTGCTGCTGCTGCTCCAGGCATTGGTTCTGTCCTTGCCCCAACCACTCCTCTCTGTGTGTGCCCAAGAGGGAAATTTGGCACAAACCCAGCCTGGAGCAGCTCTGTAGGCCTGGGTTTCTAAGAATAGCTGAGCTTTGTGGGTTTAGTTCAAGCAAAGAAACCTGGTCTGTAAATAGCTTATGATAAATTGTAGGATTTGTCCCCAAATCCCGAATCTCTTTGGCTGAGGAGAGGGCGAGGCTGAGCCCTGTCTGGGATGCTGGGTCCTGTGTGAAGTCCTGCAGTCGGGGCTGTAAAGCTGAGAGGAGGAGAGGGGGGATTTGTAACAAGTCAGGATCTTAATGCCCATTTCTGCAGCAGATTTGGGATTCTGGCTTTTCCTACCTCCTTTTCCCAGCTGTGTGCCAGCAAGGATGGATCCTCTGCTTCCAGGGAGGCAAAACCTCCAGCTCCCCAAATTACTCCAGTGAAAGAGGGAACTCGAGGCGGGAATGGGTCCCTGCCCAGCACTGGGAAAGCAAACCCTGCACTGGGGACCATCCTCACATCACAGGCCCGGCCCTGGCACCACTGCTGCTGCTCCGTGGCCTAAATTGTGTTGCTATTCCTGGCAGTTGAGGGCATTTGGGTTTTTTGTCTCCCTCTCGCTGGAGCTGGCTGGGTATGAGAGCCAGAGTGCCCTTGGTGAGCAGCGGTCAGGCAGGGCAGCTCCACGTGTCCTCCTGTGCTGTCTCGTGTCTGGGAAATACATTTGGAGGGGAAATAAAATCAGGGCACTGAATTTACCTGGAAAGTTCATTTTGGGGAAAGTCTCTACAGAACTCTGTTAACACCTGACTTCTCTCTGTGCTTCTCCCTGAGACAGGACAGGTAATTTCCCAGCTCCATAACTTGGCTTGGTCCCTGGGCTCCTCTTTGGCTTTGCTGAGTTCAGAATGATGTTGGTGTGTGGGGAGGTGTGTGCCCAGGAATATCTGGGGGCATTGTGACAGTTCCTGAGCTGGGCTGGGAAATTATCCACCCCACGGCCTCCAAGGGATCCAAAGGCTGAGTCCTGAGCCTCTTCCTGGGGCTGGGAACATCAGGTCTGTTGTGGAGGAGGACCGGGAGAGCTCTGGGGGATGTCACCCCATCCTCTGCCTGCCCCAAGGCAAAGGGTCCTGTTCCTACCCCTCTTCCCAGATCAGAGGGGTTCTCAGAGCTGGTGGACATTCTCCTCCTGGCCTGCTTCCCCCTGGGCTGCATTGCCCAAATTCCAGTGTGGTTCCTGCTTTGGGAATTGTTTCCAAACAATAGTTGACCCATCTGACACGTGCCCACAACCTCCTGGGGTTTGACCAATGCCTCTCCCACCCGGATCAAGGGCTGCTCTTAACTTGGGGCAGTCGTGTTTAAAACCTCCAAATCCTGCTCTGAGCTTTGGATCCGCACCTGGGAATGGATGAAACAACCCCTCACTCTGGGATCACTGGGGACAGGCTGGGTGGGACACCTGGATTCGCCCCCACCCTCTGCTGCTGCCTCACCTTTCACCCTTGCCTTCTGCAGGTGTTTTGGGGAGGTTTAACAGGGGCAGAGGCCGTGCCAAAAGGGAGCGCAGGATTCCAAAGAGGAGCAGCTCTGCTGGAAGTCGTTTTGCCAGCCGACGCTTCCGTTAACGAACGGGACAGGCTGGTGTGAGCTCGGGTGGTTTGTTCCGCCCTGCACACGCACAGTTCAGCTCTGTGTCCCTGTCCCTTGCAGATCCTCCTAGCGCGGGGCAGGCGCGGGCAGCCGGCGTCGGCCGCGGGGATTTCTGCTGCTGAGCTGATTAGCGTATGATGGACGTGGCCAGTTGGAAGGAGATGGAGGTGGCACTAGTCAGCTTTGACAACGCTGATCAGATCGTGGAGGATCCCTGCTATTCCAACGACCTCAGCCCCGCCGGGCAGTCGCGGAAGGGCCACCCCAGCTGCGCCAACCTCCTGTCCAACCTGCGGATCCTCATCAACAGCGAGAACGCCAACAATGAGACCATCTTCTCCAGGTTCTCCGCCGAGTTCAGCGACCACCTGGTGGGGGAGAGGGTGGGCATGGATGAGGGGGACCAGCGAGTCATCATCAACATCGCTGGGCTGAGGTTTGAGACGCGGCTCAAGACCCTCGACCAGTTCCCCGAGACCTTGCTTGGGGACCCGGAAAAGAGGATGCGTTACTTCGACTCCATGAGGAATGAGTATTTCTTTGACAGGAACAGGCCCAGTTTTGATGGGATCCTGTACTATTACCAGTCTGGGGGGAAAATACGGCGCCCGGCCAACGTCCCCATTGACGTCTTTGCTGATGAAATCACCTTCTATGAGCTGGGTGATGAAGCCATGGACCAGTTCCGGGAGGATGAAGGGTTCATCAAGGATCCTGAGACCCTCTTACCAACCAATGACTTTCACAGGCAGTTCTGGCTGCTCTTCGAGTACCCTGAAAGCTCCAGCGCAGCCAGAGGAGTAGCTTTGGTCTCCGTCCTGGTCATTGTCATCTCCATCATCATCTTCTGCATGGAGACCCTGCCGGAGTTCCGGGAGGAGAGGGAGTTTAGGTCCACCCAGGAGCTTTCTAAGAATGTGACAGACACCTTGCTGGCCCACAGCACCTTCACGGACCCTTTCTTCGTCATAGAGACCGCCTGCATCGTCTGGTTCTCCTTTGAGCTCTTTGTCCGGTTCATCGTGTGCCCCAGCAAGACCGAGTTCTTCAGGAACATCATGAACATCATCGACATCGTGTCCATCATCCCCTACTTCGTGACGCTCACCACCGAGCTGATCCAGCAGAGCGAACTCAACGGGCAGCAGAACATGTCCTTGGCCATTCTGCGGATCATCCGCCTCGTCAGGGTCTTCCGCATCTTCAAGCTCTCCCGGCACTCCAAGGGGCTGCAGATCCTGGGGCAGACCCTCAAGGCCAGCATGCGGGAGCTGGGCTTGCTCATCTTCTTCCTCTTCATCGGCGTCATCCTCTTCTCCAGCGCCGTCTACTTCGCGGAGGTCGACGAGCCGCAGTCCCACTTCTCCAGCATTCCCGACGGCTTCTGGTGGGCCGTGGTCACCATGACCACCGTGGGCTACGGGGACATGTGTCCCACCACCCTGGGCGGCAAGATCGTGGGAACTCTGTGCGCCATCGCGGGGGTGCTGACCATCGCCCTGCCCGTGCCCGTCATCGTCTCCAACTTCAACTACTTCTACCACCGCGAGACGGAGAACGAGGAGAAGCAGATGCTGCCCGGGGAGGTGGAGCGGCTGCTGGCCAGCGTGGCCACGGGCAACGGCAGCATGGAGTCACTCAATAAGACCAATGGGGGTTACCCTCGAGACAAGGCCAAAAAATGATGGTTGGAGGCCCTGAGGGACTGGGCGCAGTCAGGTGGGATTGGCTGGAAAACATATCCAAACATCTGCATGCTCTGATTGATTTTTTTTTTTTTAATAATGTGCTGCTGCTTTTTTTTTTTTTTTTTCTTTTTTTTTTCTTTTTTCTAGCCTTTTTTTTTCAATCTCTGGTTTCCTGTGGCTGTTCAAATAAATGCCATCTTTCTTATCTCTCTGCCCTGCCCATCGGTTTGGTGTTTTTTTTTATCTGATGCTCATCTGCCTGACGTTTCTCTGTCCCCGGTGTCAGAGTGGAATTCCTCACCAACAGAGATTTCCCCGTTTACTGGAGAGGAAAAAGGGCAAAATGACATGAAATGCTTGGCTTGGTGACACCCAGCTGTCCAGGGGTGAAGGTGGGTCCAGCCCCCTGCTTTGCTTAACCCATTTTAAATGGTTCCTCCCCACCCACTGCTTGTCTGGGGGTCTGACAAATTCCCAGACCTGCAACAGCTCTGACTGAACAATAAGCTGACAGAAAGAAATGAGAAGGGATATTTTCAGCTGGATGAGTTCCCTGGCCTGCCTGACTAATTGATTTTGGTGGCACAGCAGGGTGGGCAGTCACGGATGGACCCAAGGCAGCAGGTGGGGCGTTAGGGGATGCTGGCCAGGCAGCACAGCCACACCAAAGCTCCAGGGCACTGCAGCTCAAAGCCCATCGGGGCTTCTGCTGGAAAACTGAGCTCTGAGAGAGGGAATGGGATTTCTCCTGCAACAAACACTCGTTATCTGATCTACAAACAACCCTGGGGATGAGCCACTGTGACCTTGTAGCTTTTATTGTCACTTGTGGTGCTGCAAAGGGGGCACGGAGCACACGGAGCGATGAGAGCCAACATTTCCTGACAGCTCCGCTCCCTGTTGTAACAAGACACTTCTGCTTTCCTAAAAATGCAAATTTCCAGTGGCACTTTGGATGGGAGCAGCCAGCAAAGCTCATTTTGCCATTCTCTCCAGTGCCAGCAGGTTTTCTGACAAAAAAACATTTTGTTCCCACTTCACTGTTTCACTCGATTTTTTTTTTTTTGGATGTTTCTGCCTTCATTACAATCCCAGCTTCTCGTGCAGTGTCTCATCTGCTCAGATGTCCCACACCTGCTGCACAGATGTCTCATCTCCTGACAGATCCCCATGATCATTACGCAGCGTGCCAGCATCCCTGGTTTGCAATTTCATTCAGAAAGCAGTGCTGGCACAGGGATTAGAGTCATTGCTCCTGCCCTGCTGGAAAATGTGGGTTTGGGCCTGCTGGGATTTTCCCTGCAGCACAAATCCCACAGCCCTGGTGGGAGGGGGTTGTCATTTTGGTTTTGGGGGATTCTGTGCACTGTCTTTCTGCAGTGAGGTGTTTTGCAGCCCAGGAGATGGATCTGAGACATGACCAGTACAATTCCTTTTCCCTCTGGGAAAAATCCCATTTACCACCTGCTCTCCCTGGTGTTTTTCTGCCATCCCTGCCCCTTTCTGTCCTTTCCCCCTCCCTTGCAGCCCTCACACCATCATCTCAGGCAGGAGAAACTGTCAGAGCTGTTCAATCTCCCTCCCACTGTGTCCAAGTTCCGTCATCTGTGGGGATGCTTGGGGAGCACACAGCTGGGAACAGCTGGGAACAGCACTCAAACATTCCCAGCTCCTCTCTTTTCAACCCCCAACCCTCTCCAGCAGCTCTTTCACATCACTATTTTTTATTTCATAGCAGGTTCTTTCCCCTTTTCTTCTAGAAAACTTGAAATTTTTTTTCCGTTCTTTTCTATTTTTATTGCTCCCCTCTCCCAGTTCTCTCCCAGCCTCTCTAATGGGAAGCACTTTGGGTGGTTTTCCCTGGGGAAATCACCATGAAAAACTCTGATGAGAAGGTTTGGGCTGGGAAATATTCAGCCTGAGCAGCCACGAGCACATTTCCACTCCTCCTGCAAACATGGACTGCAATGGTGCTGGGATGGGTGGATGGATGCATGGACAGATGGATGGATGGATAACTTGATTCTTATAAACTTGTAAACTTTATCCTCAAATAAAAGAATAAATGCTTCAAATTCTGGTATGCAGAAAATACTGTTGATTTGGACTCAACTTTTGTTTGTTTGTTTGTTTGTTTGTTTGTTTTGTGGGGTTTGTTTTGTTTTGTTTTGTTTTGGTTTTGGTTGGTGTTTTTTTTTTTTGGTGGGTTTTTTTGTGGTTTT
This sequence comes from Phylloscopus trochilus trochilus, assembly GCA_016584745.2. Classification (NCBI taxonomy): domain Eukaryota; kingdom Metazoa; phylum Chordata; class Aves; order Passeriformes; family Phylloscopidae; genus Phylloscopus; species Phylloscopus trochilus. The sequence continues at coordinate 2,381,448 of WQNJ02000024.1, read as the reverse complement.
GTTTTTGGTTTTGTTTTTTTTGTTTGTTTGTTTTGGTTTGTTTTGGTTTGGTTTTTGTTTGTTTTGTTTGTTTGTTTGGTTTGGTTTGGTTTGGTTTGGTTTGGTTTTTTGGGGGGGTTTTGGGGTTTTTTTTGTCCCTGGCTTTGTGCTGCTCCATGGCAACACAGCTCCAGCTGGGAACTGTGTGTGGGAGGGTTGGGACGTGGGGCAAAACAGAATCCCAGGATGGTTTGGGTTGGAAGGGACCTTAGAGCTCATCCCATTCCACCCCCTGGCACGGGCAGGGACACCTTCCACTGTCCCAGGCTGCTCCAAGCCCCGTCCAGCCTGGCCTTGGGCACTTCCAGGGATCCAGGGGCAGCCACAGCTGCTCTGGAACACAGATGATTCCAGCTCTCCAGCTCTGTGAGAGGAGGACAGACTCTGCAGTTTGGCTCACTCCATCCCCTGTGGGAGGCCAGGGCCAAGGGGGATCCCTGGCTGATGCTGTGGGAAGGGGCTCAGAGGCATTGAGCCTCTCCAGACTCACCAGCCCATTTCCAGCTTGCCCAAAAAGAGGAGGAAAACCAGGCTACGAATTCCCAGTGTTGACACTGATGAAAACCTGCAAGAAACCCCATTTCCCTGCACAACTGGCAGCTTTGTCCCTTCCCAAACACAGGCCCAAATCTCAAAGCTCAATGGAATCCGTGAAAAGCTCTCAGTGACTGTTCTGGAGTCAAACCCTAACGAGCCAATCTGCCATGTCCCTCTGCACAGAGTCTGAATTCCCTCTTCAAATTTTTTATGGCCTCAGGAAAAGCTAAAAGAAGGCAAGAACCTCCTTTGCTCTATCAGAAAGGTGTCCTGGCTTGGTGTTTTATCCTTGGAGCAAGACAAAACCTGTGGCCAGGTGTGAAATATCTGCAGGTAGGAGTGACTCCCTCCTTTGAGCTGAAACTCCCGAGAATCCCAGAAGGGTTTGGGTTGGCAGAGACCCTAAAGCTCACCCAGTCCCACCCCATGCCGTGGCCAGGGACACCTTCCAGTGCCCCAGGTGGCTCCAAGCCCCGTTCAACCTGGCCTTGGATGCTCCCAGGATGGAGAATCCAGGTTTGGCACGGCAGCCACGAGATGGCATCCCAGGATCGGCATTTCCCTGCCACAGGCAGCCCCGGCTTGGTCCCCGCTCCCCGATCCGCGCTTGGGAGCGAATTCCGTTAGTTTATTCCTTTATTGGAATATGAACAAAGCTGCGGGAAGGGCCGCCCCGGCCAGGGGGATACTCCCGCGGAGGAATCCCTCTGCCGGGAATTCTCAGCACCAGGGCAGGAGGAGGATTTAGGAGCTGCACTGAGGCTGTTGGTCCTGCCTGGATAAGGACCAGGCTGCCAGTCCCGCCGGGCTCTGAAAGCACAGCCCCAGCCCCGGCTGCTCCCCCAGGTCCTGTCCGTCCTGGGGGGGCTGATCCCTGCATGGCTGATCCTCGGAATCGCGGTTCCTGCTGCCTCTGCCTCAGCTCTTCCTGCTCATAGCAATGAGAAAATTCCTGCCGTGGAGCTGAGGGCAAGTCCCGTTTGCCCAAAATGTGGGGCTGAGTCACTCCCGTCCTTGGGCACAATCCCTGGGATGTGTGAGCCCAGGGGATGGGGGAGTGTGGGGCTGGGTCACTCCCGTCCTTGGGCACAATCCCTGGGATTGTGTGTGAGCCCAGGGGATGGGGGAGTGTGGGGCTGGGTCACTCCCGTGCTTGGGCACAATCCCTGGGATGTGTGAGCCCAGGGGATGGGGGAGTGTGGGGCTGGGTCACTCCTGTGCTCGGGCACAATCCCTGGGATGTGTGAGCTCAGGGGATGGGGGAGTGTGGGGCTGGGTCACCCCTGTGCTCGGGCACAATCCCTGGGATTGTGTGTGAACCCAGGGGATGGGGGGGATGAATGGTACTCCCACCACCCCACAGCACATCCTCCTCTCTAGCCAGCTCAGTTTTTACACAGAGAATAATTGATTTCCAACCCCAAACACCTGGATCTCTTCCTCCATGTCCCCGTTCCTGTTGGGTATGGAAATCTCCAGGCCCCACCAGCGACGGAGCCTCATTTACCAATAAATAATGCAGCCAGTCCCACGTCCCTCAGCACTGCAGAAATGAAGACACAGCAGGGGCCTGGATCTCTCTCCCGGCTTCCTGCTGAGCAATCCCACTGCAGCTGCTCCTGGGGAAGGAGGCAGCCTCCTTTTTTAGCAGGGTTGGATATGGATGGAGGTAATTTCCTCCACGAAACAAAATTGTGCAGGTTCTGTGCTTCTGTAAAAGCCTCACCGTGGGAGGCACTGGGTGAAAGGCTTTTCCTGCTCTCTTGGGTGGTCCAAGGGAAATCTCCAGCTGAGCCACATCCTCCTGGGGGGCTCCCTGCCCTGGGTGGCTTTGGGCTGTCAGACACCGTGCAGGGAAAGTGGGAACAAGCCCAGTGCCCAGGGGTGGGGAGTTACAGGGACAGGGAGTGGTGGGACGTGGTTGTGGGGCTGCAGGGCTCTGCCCAGGGATGGTTTCTGTCTGGGATGCTGAGTTCATCCTCCCTGGGTGGAAATTTGGGGGTTCCAGGATCACCCACTTGTTGTAACCCCAATAAATTAGCTGATCTTGACTCCCACCCCTCAGCCCTGCAGCCAGCACAGCTCTCCAAGGCCCCCAGCAGAACTGCCAGGGACAAATGGTCCTTGGCCACCACAGAGCAGCTGGTGCATGCCAGCTCCTTCCTGACCCCTGCCATTCCATCAGAAATAAACATGCAGCCCCCAGCTCAGAGCCGTCAACACTTTATTTGTGCCCCAAGCCGTGGCTGTGGTCTGGGTGTGGACAAAACCACACCTCTGGTGGATTTAAACAGCCTTGGCCAGCCCCACACGGTTGTTGGCCCGGTCAAAGATGCTGTAGTAGACCCTGATGAAGACATCTCCCAAGATCCAGAGGTCCCCAGAGGTCTCCTGGAAGCTGCTCATGCAAGATCCTTGGTCGTGCTGCGTTGGAGCACAGAAAGGCAGCTGGGGCCATGGGGGCTGGTGTCTCCTCTTGCACTGCTCTGGAGGCCCCTGGCCATCCATGCCCCATCTCCCAAGGGAATGGGAGAAGCCAAAGTGACCAGAGCCACTGGAGGGAGTACAGGGAGCTTGAGAGAGGCTCCTGCAGGCAGGCCCAGCTGGTTCCACTCACCTGCTCCGTGTAGGCTGGGGCGGGCACAGGGTACCGGAGCCCGCCGATGACAAAAATGACATCGGGCATGGCAGGGATGGAGCTGCAGTTCACGCTGTGCTGCGGGGGGCAGAGGGAAGGGCTCTCAGCAGGGGAGCATGTTCAGAGGGTGAGGAGTGAGGGGAGACCTCACTGGGGTCTTCAACCTCCTCCCGAGGGGCAGCGGAGGGACAGCTCCGATCTCTGTGACAGGGACAGGAGCCAGGGAAGGGCTGGAGCTGGGCCAGGGCAGGGTCAGGCTGGAGATCAGGGAAAGGTTCTTTCCTCAGAGGGTGCTGGGCACTGCCCAGGCTCCCCAGGGAATGGGCACAGTCCCGAGGCTGCCAGAGCTGCAGGAGGGTTTGGACCCTTCTCCCAGTAATGCACAGGGTGGGGCTGTTGGGGTGTCTGGGCAGGGCAGGGGTGGGACTGGATGGTCCTGGGGGGTCACTTGCAGCTCAGGACATTCTGTGATTCTCTGTCTCGCTGATGTAAACCAGAGTGTCTCTGCCGGGGTTGCTGTGAGCAGAGGGCAGCTCTGTGCATGTCAGCAGCCCTGGCTGGGCTCTGCTGTGCCAGGAGCCCCCAGGGCCAGCTCTCACCTCTCCAAACGTGCCCTGCCTGGCCCCGACTGCGCTCTGGATGTTCCTGATGCCCGAGGGTGGCCCGGCCAGCAGGGAGGTGCCGGTGTCGATGATGGCCTGGCAGCCCCCAGCGCACGCCACCTCCTGGCTGTTCACAAGGATGCTGTGGGGAGAGACCAGCCAGGGGCCGTGAGACAAACCAGAGGGGCCTCAGGGGTGGGTTTGTAACTCCTTCTATAGGAGTTAAAGCTGGGTAACCCCGAGTGCTGCCTCTTCAGAGCCAGCTGGGAATGCAGCCACCACTGCAGACTGAACACAACCCAGCAGCTGGGGCCCACTCCAGCCCAACAAAGGAGGTTTTGACCCATGATTTCCCTCTCCTCATCACCAGAGACATCCCCTAAATAAAAGGTCAGGAACTAGGCTGTGCCCGAGGCACAAAGCATCCTCATTTTAGGTGCCAATTACCCAAGTGCTACAGAGTCTCTCCCCTTATCCCCCTGCATCCCTCAGCCCTGGGGTGTGGATGTCAGTGGAAGCCTCTGGTGGTGACAGGTCCAAGGTCTCTTTAGAAGCAATGCTTTGAGGTGGCCAGGGAGGAACAGCTTTGTCACCTGTCCATGGAGACCTGCCAGTATCCCTGGTAAGAGACGGGGATCCAGTTGATGGGGCCGGTGAAGTAGGACTCATCGATGCCCCCGAAGATGACCACGCTCCCCGCTGCCTCGCTGGATGGTGCAGGAAAGAGAAACAAGGGGAGGTTTTGCCACGTGGCTCAGAGCAGGGCCGTGTGTCCCAAGGGTGAGGTGCTGACTGTGCCACTTCCCCCCCCTCCTCACCAGTGACACCCTGTCTTGGGTTGTGGAACCAAATATGTGTATTCTATTTTCATTTGTTAAAAGCAGTTGAGATGTTTTTCTTTCTCTCTTGTAACTCAAGGGAGGAGAGGCCTGATACCTTCTGATAATGGGCCATTAGCACCCCCCCAGACTATACCCCTGCATTCCATCATCCCATGGTGAGATGCATCACATCCCCCTGGCAGTGGGGAGGGGGGGCAGGCAGTTTCTACCTGAGTGGAATAAAACTGAGACACAGCAACAGGAAAACCTCCAGCTTCACCCGATTTCTGGGAAGAAGACTGGACCCCTTCTCACCCACTGGACCCTTTCTCATCCACTGGACCCTCCTCACAGCCACTGGACCCCTTTTACCACCACTGGACCTGTTTTCTACAGGATCATCTTTACCCCACCAGAACCACATCTACCACTCCAGGAGGACTCACTTTGGGACTGCTCCCAACAGCCTGACCAACAGGGTGTCAAGTTGTAGCTCTGACTCTGTCAGGGTTTTCCAAAATTGTTGTTTTTTTGTTTGCTGGCTTGGTTGGGTGGTTTTGTTTTTTATCTACTACATTTGTATTGTTAATATTCCCAGTAAAGAACTGTTATTCCTATTCCCAAAATCTTTGCTTGAAAGCCCTTGATTGCAAAATTATAATTTGGCGGGGGGTGGGGGGAGTGAGGGGTTTACATTCTCCATTCTAAGGGAAACCCCAGTTTTCCCTGGCAGATCCCTGTCTGTCCAAACCAAGACACCCCCAGCACCACAGCATGGCCAAGCCCTTTGGACACAGGAGCCACCTGCCTGGAGACTGCTTCCCAGCCACTCTGGAGAGGCTGGTGGCCACAGACAGACACAGACACAACATCTGATGGCAGCAGTGCCGAGGGAGGAGCCGGAGCCACCAACAAACACCGTGCATGAGGTGCATCCCTGTAGCCATGGCAGGTTTGGTGCCTGCCATGTTTTGATTTCAGGAAATTATTTTCCCAAGGACAAAACTGGTAAACAAGGGCATGTTGCTATAAACTATTCTGTTTGTTCACATTCCCCTCTAAAGGAGGGACTTGGCTTGTTGACCCTCGAGGTGACCAATGGGTCCAAGAGTCCCACCTCTAAGGTGGGTGCATTGTAGGAAAGTATAAAATAGGTTTTGAGAATAAACTGGCCCCCCTTTGGAGTCACAGCCTTCTGAATGGACTTCACTGTAGCCACGATTCGTGCCTGCCATGTTTTGGTTTTAGGAAATTCTGTTCCCAGGACAGAACTGGGAACAACAAGGTCATCCTATCTGTAAACAAAGATGTTTTCCCCACGCTTTCCCAGAGGAGGGACTTCGCGTGGTGGTCTCTGTGAGTGACCAACGGTTGCAGGGGTCCCACCTCTAAGGTGGGCACATTTGTAAAATGTATAAATAGGTTTGAAAAATAAACCTGGGGGCTCCTCCTTAGGAGTCCACACAGCCTTCTGATGAGTCTGCGTCTCCTTCATTGTATCCCACAGCGACACTTCGTGTCTTTCTTCCGTGTCCAACAGCGACACTTCCCCCCTCGCCCAGCCCCGCGGGCCCTCACGGCTCACCGGGACAGGTAGACAGAGAAGAGGTTCTCCTGCAGCAGGCTCTGGTTCACCAGGTTGTCAAAGACTGGCGTGATCCCATCAGCAGCCAGGTTTGGGTATCCCAAGCCCAGGATCCCATCGAATGTGACGTCGACGAAGAACCGGCCGGGCTCGGCGGTGCTCAGGCCGAAGAGCTGGTTGGTGTCCACCAGAGAAGCCACCTGGGGACAGCCAAGGTGCCGTGAGGCCTGGAACAGGCACTGGGATTCTGGTGTTAATCTGGTGGGGAAGGAGCAGGGGATCCCCTGCTGCAGGGGAGAGCAGGAGCTTCAGGCAAAGGTGTGGAGAGACAAAAGGAGATGCTGCTGAGGGCAGTCTGATATCTTACAGCTGTGTTAGTTATCCTAGAATAGAAACAGCCTTGCCCTCACAGCCATGGGATGTTAAAGAGTGAGTCAGCTGGGAAGAGTTCAGTTGGAGTCTGCTGGTTGTGCTGTGCAGACCCAGGGACAGGAGGTTGTGCAAGGGCCAGCAAAGGTGAGCTGCTGTACGTAGGATAGACAGGGTTAGGCGGCCGTGCCAGGGACAGGTAGAGTGAACCAGAGCTGAAGGAGAGCCAGAGCTGTGTGGAGCTGCTCGTGGGAGACACAGAGAGAAGGTACGCGAGACTTTTTGAATTACAAGGTGCTGATACTTGAAGCCTTCTGATGATTCTAAGGAAGCACCTCGAGTGCAGTGTCCATGTCGACTGCCACACATATTGACTATGACACAAAGGTTATTAAAGAACCCAAAAACCGAGGGGCTGAGAGAGCCCCTGGCTTTCTGAACCCCTCCTCAGAGAGAGGAGCCTGGAGGCTGCTGGAGCCAATCTCAGCCTCAGAGTATCAAGGGTTTGAATTCTGCCACCTCGCCCCACAACTTCTAATGATGGCAAATCACCTGCCTTTCATAACAGATGAGATATTTAGTGAGAAAATAAACAGGCAAAAGGTAACAGGTGGAAGATCTCAATGGGAATTACTGCAGAGGATAAAACTGAAGAGCTGCAAGCAGAATGCAGCATAACATAAATATTACATAAACATAATCATTCCTCCTTGCACTACAGCAAGGAGCCTGTACTAAAGCTGGTAAAAGAATGGGATTGATTAGGAGCTGAATGTAACTTGCCACCAAAACAACCAAAATGTGCACCACAATGTTCACTCAACCCCTGAGGAGTAACTGTGGAGCGGCATCCCCACTCACAGGAGAAATTCCACACATTTCCAGGAAAATGTGCAGAGATTTCTGCCTTGTGGAGGTTTGGTGTGGCTCTTAAAGTGAGTGTCTGTCAGTCATGAACCCAGCTTGTCTGGCCAGATCTCACTTTAACAGTTCACTGGCAGCTGGGAGATGTCAGCCCAGTGTTGATGCCGTGGCTCCAGAATAACTCAGTGCAGGACAGCTTGTCCTGCTTGGGTTCCCCTGGTTAGCAAAAGACAGGTCAGCTTTAGGGGGGTGGGATGTTCTGCACAGCCCCAGTGATGCCAGGGGACACTCACGGTGACGGTGTCGGAGCCCACCACCCCCTCCATCTCGCCAGTGCCGTAGTGGATGGACAGACTCAGCCCCGTGCTCTTGTACGTGGAGGACTGAGAGGGGTCAAACACCTGGTGGGTTTCTAGATAAGTGGAAAAACACAGAATTAAACCTTTTGGGCAAGGCCAAGCATAAGGGAGGTTGTGGGAGGAGGAGCCCTGCTGAGTTGCTGTTTATTGTCCTGCCTTCAGGAATAATTCCACTGCGGGCATTTGCTGTTCATCCTTCCCCTCCTCCAGCAACCAGGGATCCACAGGCATTCCCATTCCCCCTTGGGCTGGTGGGGAAACCGAGGCACCAAGCAGTGATCACACCCCCTGAGGAACGCAGCTCTGAGCAGGCCCAACACCCCAAATATTCACCATCCCAGCCCATGGCACAGGTGCCAGGGACCCAGCTGGGTGAGCCCCTCTCCCCTGGCAGTGTCACCCCCATTTCTGGGCTCGATGGAGCCATCACAAGGCCAGGACGTGCAGCTGGGCCTGGCTCCTTGTAGCAGAATTTCTTAGAGAACGTGGGCATGAGGTATTTTGGGATGAGATTTGATCTACCCCGAACAGGGCCTCAGTTGCAGGCCTGTCTAGGAGCAGACAGACCTGTGGCGCAGTTAGAAATTCACTTTGAGGTGTGTTTTAGTATTAGCTAGCATAGTTATAGTGTGGTTATGGTGGCTTCCTTAAGGGTGAAATTGTTGACATTCTTTCTTACACTGAATGCCAATTAGAAAACACCTGTAACTGTAAACTATCTGAAATTGTATTTAACCCCCCTCCTCGGGGGAATAAACAGAGAACGCGTGATCTAACCATGTTGGTTGTATGTGTGTTGCTCTGACCGGCTTCCCGTGTTAATTAGGAGTGCCCTGGTTTCAGCTCCTACTCACGGCAAGCCAGGCTGGTGCAGGACACAGAGGGGACCCAGAGGTCGGAGGAGCCGGTGTCGAAGACCACAGTGAAGTCCTGAGGGGGGGTCCCGATGGAGATGGTCCCGTAGTACTCCACCTGCAGGGCACCCAGGCCAGGGAGGGACTTTGAGGCATGGAACCAAACCTGGGGCTTCCCCAGGCTTGGTCCCTGCTGGAATTCTGGAAACTTAGATTTTGGGGGGTTTGGTATATAGTAATGCACGTGAGTCAAGATGGAGGGCTTTGGGCCTTGTCTAAGTCCTTCTTCTTCACCTTCTTCTTCCTTCTTCTTCTTGGGTTTGGGTGGTTTTCTGTAACTGATTGATGGAGTCCGCATTGCAGACTTCAAGTAGTTTGTTACTGGGTTTAAAATAAAAATAATTAAGGTGGCATTTCACAATTGGACAGATTGTCCTTGAAAAGACCTCGCAGAGATAGAGAAATGCTCCATTTTCCACCCTGTTAACTGGAGGCCCTGCAGAACTCACAGCTCGTGAGGCTGTAATAGAGATAACAATTAATAAACATCCAAGTCCCATCTCAACATCTACGTTTCCCGTGTATTATTCATCCTAACCCCAGCAGAGAAAAAGAAACCCCAACTGTAACAGGTCCCCCTCTTCATGGAGACCCCCTGCTTCCAGCAGAGCTCCTGGGGACATTTCTCTGCTCAGGGCCAGCAGCGTGTGCAAGGAGGGGTGAGGGATGTGAGGTGAAGGCTTTGGAATAAAGGATCTGGGTTTGATCCGTGCCCAGGACAGAGGGGTGGACACCCCACAAACCTTCCCAGGGCTGTGTCCCTGGGGGTTGGAGCCCATACTCACGTCGAGGGTGTTCAGCAGGGGCTCAGTGGCCAGCCTGGTTCCGTTGGGAAAAGCGTGGGGGAATTTGGTGCCAATGTCGTAGTGGTGGTGCTGGAAGAATTGGTGCAGCAAATCCTTCTCCCTGAGGACATCTCTCAGCTTCTTCCCCCTTTCCAAGGGCAGCCTGGTACAGACAACAAGGAGAGAAGAGTGAGATGGGATTTTGCTGCTCCAGCGAGCAGTGTCTGACACCTCCAATGTTCTGATCCAACAGCAGCAGCACAGGAAACTCCCCCAAAACTCTGAGTCAGGGATTTCCTCAAAAACCCCAGAGCAACCCTAGAAGCCAGCCCCTCCCCAGGCACACCCTCACTCTCTGCACCCCTGGAGCAGCTCTCTGCAGCCTCACACCTCACCTCTGCTCCCCAAAGCCACTAAAAACCTCCACTAAATGCATTTCCCCCTTCCCCAGGTGGCCCTGGCAGTGATGCTGCTGTGACTTACCTGGTGACCCCCTGGCAGAGGGCAGAGGCAGCACAGAGCAGCACAAGGAGCCACATCCTGCCAGGACAGCCAGGGCGGGTTCCTGCTGGTTTATAAAGCCCCTGCCCACCCCACCTGCGGTGCCAAGAGCAGCCGGGAGCAGCGGGAGCTGCCCCCTCCCCTCCTTTGGGCACCCAGCCAAGGCAGGTGGCACCCAGGGACTGAAGGACACAGCAAACACGAGCCACACGTCACCCAGCAGGGGGGAGCTGCCCCCTTAGGCCACCCATGGTCCTCTCCTGGGACTGTGGGTACACAGCAAGAGAACCAAACTGGGACCTGGGGGTGCTGGTCAACAGCTGCTGGACATGAGCCAGCAGTGTGCCCAGGGGGCCAAGAATGACGATGGCTCCTGGCCTGGGTCAGGAATGGTGTGGCCAGCAGGAGCAGGGAGGTCATTCTGCCCCTGGAACACTGGTGAGGCCACACCTTGAGTGTTGTGTCCAGCTCTGGCCCCTCAGTTCAGGATGGACACTGAGTGCTGTGTCCAGCTCTGGCCCCTCAGTTCAGGATGGACATTGAGTGCAGTGTCCAGCTCTGGGCCCCTCAGTTCAGGATGGACATTGAGTGCAGTGTCCAGCTCTGGGTGTCTCAGTTCAGGATGGACATTGAGTGCAGTGTCCAGCTCTGGCCCCTCAGTTCAGGATGGACATTGAGTGCAGTGTCCAGCTCTGGGTGTCTCAGTTCAGGATGGACATTGAGTGCAGTGTCCAGCTCTGGCCCCTCAGCTCAGGATGGACACTGAGATGCTCAAACACATCCAGAGGAGGCAAGGAGGCTGGTGAGGGGCTTGGAACATAAACTCTGTGAGGAACAACTGAGGGAGCGGGGGTTGTTCAGCCTGGAGAAAAGGAGACTCAGAGGTGACCTTACCACTCTCTACAACCCCCTGAAGGGTGGCTGCAGTCAGCTGGGGTTGGTCTCTTTCTCCAGGCAGCACTGACAGCACAAGAGGACCCAGCCTCAAGCTGCATCAAGGGAAGTTTAGGTTGGATATCAGGAAAAAGTTTTTTCACAGAAATAGTGATAAAGTACAGAAATGGCCTGGTAGAGTCACCATCCCTGGATGTGTTTAAAAAAGCCTGGATGTGGCACTGGGTGCCGTGGTCTAGTTGAGGTGTTGGGGCTGGGTTGGACTTGATGATCTTGAAGGTCTCTTCCAACCTAGAAATTATTCTGTGATTCTGTGATTCTGTGATTCTGTGACTCTGTGATTCTGTAATTCTGTGATTCTGTGACTCTGTGGTAGCACTGCTCAGCTCATGACAGGAATGGATTCTTTTGGCCTCCAGCCTTGGCAAAGGGAAGCAGGATTTTGTGAAAGGAGTGCAGGAGATAACGGGGTACCTGGCACAGAACATGATTTGCTAGCAGATTTTAGGCACACCTGTGTTAATTGGTGCGAGGCATATATTGAGCAATATTATTTGGCAATATTTCCTGTTGTATAATGGAAGAGTATACAACCAGCTAGGCAAACAATAAAATTGACTTCATGTCAGCAATCAATGGAGTCCATGTCCCTTTGTCAATCACCCTTAGGGGATCTCATGCTCCCCACTAGATCCCAAATCCAAACTCTCCATCCCTTAGGCCCCAAATCTTCATCCTGACCAGGCACTGCCTGGCTGTGGGCACGGAATCACAGAAATCTGGGGTGATTTGTGTTGGAAGGAACTTTAAAGCTCATCCAGTGCCGTGGGCAAGGACACCTTCCACTGTCCCAGGCTGCTCCAAGCTCCATCCAACCTGGCCTTGGGCACTGCCAGGGATCCAGGGGCAGCCACAGCTGCTCTGGGCACCCTGTGCCAGGGCCTCCCCATCCTCACAGGGAGAATTCCAGTATCCCATCCATCCCTGCCCTCTGGCAGTGGGAGCCATTCCCTGTGTCCTGTCTCTCCATCCCTTGTCCCCAGTCCCTCTCCAGCTCTCCTGGAGCCCCTTTAGGCCCTGGAGGGTCTCCAAGGTTTTCTTGGAGCCTTCTCCTCTCCAGCTAAGCACCCCCAGTTCTCCCAGCCTGGCTCCAGAGCAGAGGGGCTCCAACCCTGGGAACAGCTCCGTGGCCTCCCCTGGAATTGCTCCAGCAGCTCCAGCTCCTCCTGATGTTGCAGACCCCAGAGCTGGGGTGACACCATTTCAGCTTTCCCGTTTGGCACCCAAGGCTGTTACAAAGAGCGGTGGGATCCGTGTCTGCAGGAATGTCCCTCGGGCTGGCACGGGAAGGGCCCCTCGGGCTGCTGCTCGGGGTGGGGGGAGGTTTGAGCAGTTCCCCCGTTATCTCAGAGTCCTGCGGGATGCAAACAGTGCAAGGTGACCCCGCGGGCGCTGGCGCCGGGCTGTGCCCGAGATACGGGACCCTCGGAGCTCCGGTATCGCCGCAGCGATAGCGGCTCCGGAGCCGCCCCATCCCCGGGGAGGGCACGGGGGATGCGGGAACGAAGGGAGCGGGGGATGAGGGAGCGAGGGGAGCGGGGGATGCGGGAGCGAAGGGCGCGGGGGATGGAGGAGAGAAGGGCGCGGGGGGATGCGGGAGCGAAGGGCGCGGGGGATGCGGGAGAGAAGGGAGCGGGGGATGCGGGAGCGAAGGGCGCGGGGGATGGAGGAGGGAAGGGCGCGGGGGATGCGGGAATGAAGGGCACGGGGGATGCGGGAGCGAAGGGCGCGGGGGATGCGGGAATGAAGGGCGCGGTGATGCGGGACGCGGAGCCGGCACCCGGCGGAGCTGCTGGTTTGCCCCCAGCCACTCCAGCCCCCTGAACTTGCAGGAGGTTGGGTTTCCCTGTGGATGGAAGGGGAAAAGACTACGGAATTTTGGATTTATTTATTTTTAAATTGTTTAATTTCCTGTGGGAATCGCCGCTGCTGAGAGGATGCTGTGGGCAAAGCCGCTCCACATTTGGGGACTGGGGTGTGTCCCCCCACCTGCTGCAGGGACACAGAGGGCTTTCCACAGCGGGGGTGGCTCTTGCAGTGCAGGAGAGCAGGAATTTATAGTGGTTTATAACAATTTATAATGAATTGTAACGATTCATAATGAATTATGTTTTTTTCTGCTGAAATTGTCCAGGTGATTTGTGCAGGAGTGGGAAGGGTCTGGGCCAGGGCAGCCCAAAAAGCAATGAGGCTCTTCCCAGTTTGGTGCCAGGAAGCAGTTCAAGATAGATTTGAAACGTGGGAATCCATCAGGATGAGTGGTAGGAACTATATTTGCAACAAAAAGTTGCCCAAAGCAAAAAAAAAAAAAAAAAAAAAAAAGCATAAATTATTGAAATATTAAATATATTAAGGTAATGATATTAATATAGATGGTATAAGGGACACTATGAATTATAAAACTAAATAAAATAAAAAATTATAGAATAGAAATAATTATATATTCTGCATTTTAATATGATATAAATACATAAAACTCCTGAAGTCCAGTGAAGAAGAGACTAGAGTAGAACAGAATGGAGAATTGAATATAAGGTAATTAGATTAGAATAGAATTACAATATAAGATAATTAGAATAGAAGAATAGAATGATAAGAGAATTATAGACAAGAATAAAAGACTGTTAGAGAGGAGAATAAATGGAATGGAATGGAATGGAATGGAATGGAATGGAATGGAATGGAATGGAATGGAATGGAATGGAATGGAAGAACAGGATACTTCCCTGCTGTTTAGAAACCTTCCATGTAATTATTTTAGATGTGCAATATTCAGACCTTGGCGTGTGTGGGTTTGTGACACCTCAGCTGTGTCCTGCTCCCATCCCAGCCATTCCCACTCCCATCCCAGCCCTGTCCCTGCTCCCATCCCAGCCATTCCCACTCCCATCTCTGCCCCATTCCCACTCCCATCCCAGCCCTGTCCCTGCTCCCATCCCAGCCCCATTCCCTGCTCCCATCCCAGCCATTCCCTGTTCCCATCCCCATTCCCACTCCCAGCCCTGTCCCTGCTCCCATCCCAGCCATTCCCTGCTCCCATCCCAGCCCCATTCCCACTCCCATCCCAGCCTTTCCCACTCCCATCCCAGTCATTCCCTGCGCCCATCCCAGCCCCATTCCCTGCTCCCATCCCAGCCATTCCCTGTTCCCATCCCCATTCCCACTCCCAGCCCTGTCCCTGCTTCCATCCCAGCCCTGTCCTTGCTCCCATCCCAACCCTGTCCCTGCTCCCAATCCCAGCCGCATTCCCACTCCCATCCCAGCCCCATTCTCACTCCCATCCCAGCCCCATTTCCACTCCCATCCCAGCCCCATTTCCACTCCCATCCCAGCCCCATTCCTACTCCTATCCCAGCCATTCCTGGCCGCTCCCGTGCCTCTCCAGCAGCTGCAGCCAAGGTTCACCTTGGAGCTGCAGCCGAACATCAAACAGAGCTGGGCACTGGCCCGTGAGGCCCCGAGGGGCTCTTGGCTCCGCTCCGGGCGCGGCTCCGGGGATCAAACAGCCCCGGGGCTCCCGGGCACCGGCACTGTTGACATTCCCTGTCCCTGCTTTGCCGCCTGGGCTTCCCCCCTGCTGGAGCTCTGCCCCTCTATAGGGAGAGGTTCGAATTTCAAATGATATTTCCCAGGTCTGGCTCCCCCAAAATGCGCTTTGGAAGCAGCTCAGCAGCGGGGATTTTGCTGAATTGCAAGGAAAACCCTGCAGGGATGCAGGGAAGGGGAGTTTCTCCATCAGCTTTGCTGTGGACAGCTCCAGCTCGCAACCTGAAATGGAGCACAGCCTGCTCTGGCAATGGGGGTGTCTAATCTAGTTAATCCAGGGATTTCCCACTGAACTGTCACCTCCCAAAGTTGAAAACCACTGGGAGGTTGGGAATTCCCATTCCAGGGGCCTCGGGAGTCCCTCCAGAAGGGGAAGAAGCTGCTAAGATGTTTGTCTTGGGTTGTGGAGCAGGGGTGTGTATTCTATTCCTTCTGCTGAAAGCAGCTGGGGAGATGTTTTTCCTTTCTCTCTCGTAACTCTGGGGGGAGGGGGGCGATGCCTTCTGATAATGGCCCAGCGGTTCACACCAGGTGGGGCAGTGTTTGTTATCTCTGTCACCACCCATCCTCCCTCCAGGGGATATCTGCTGCTGATGGGCCATGAAGGCTCAGCAGGGACAGGACACATTCCATCATCCCAGTGTGAGATGCTCCACCCAGTGGGAGGAGCCAACCATTCCCATCTGGATAAAAACTGAGACACAGGAACACGAAGGCATCCAGCTTCACCCGATTCCTGGAGGAAGACTGAATCCTTCTCACCACCACTGGACCCTTTTCTCTCAGGATCATCTCTACTCCACCAGAACCACATCTGCCACTCCAGGAGGACTCACTGTGGGCTGCTCCCAGCACCCTGACCAACAGGATTGTATTATTCAGTTTATTTTATTTTACCTTTTTTTTTTTCCCCTCTCTTCTCCTATTAAATTGTGTCTCTGACTGGCAGTCTCACTGGCTTTGCTCTCAAACCAGTACATGACAGCACCACGGCACTTTGGGGGGCTCCTACACAGAAAACCACTCTGAGTGTCCCTTTTAACACCTCTGTGCCTGTCTTGGTTTGGACAGGCAGGTATCTGCCAGGGAAAGCTGGAGTTTCCCTTGGAATGGAGAATGGAAACCCCTCACCCCCCTCCAAATTATAATTTTGCAATCAAGGGCTTTCAGGCAAAGATTTGGGAATAGGAATAACAGTTCTTTACTGGGAATATTAACAATACAAATGTAGTAGGAAAACAAAACCACCCAACCAAACCAGCAAACAAACAAACAACAATTTTGGAGAACCCTGACAGAGTCAGAGCCACAACCTGACACCCTGTTGGTCAGGGTGTTGGAAGCAGTCCCAAAGTGAGTCCTCCTGGAGTGGCAGAGGTGGTTCTGGTGGAGCAGAGATGATCCTGAGAGAAAAGGGCCCAGTGATGGTGAGAAGGGTCCAGGGATGGTGAGAAGGGTCCAGGGGTGGTGAGAAGGGTCCAATCTTCCTCCAGGAATCGGGTGAAGCTGGATCCTTTCTGTGTTCCTGTGTCTCAGTTTTATCCAGGTAGGAATGGTTGGCTCCCCCCACTGGGTGGAGCATCTCCCAATGGAATGATGGAAGGTGGATGTGTTAGTTTGGGGAGGTGTTAATGGCCCATCAGCAGCAGATATCCCCTGGAGGGAGGACAGGCAGTGACAGAGATAACAAACACTGCCCCACCTGGTTTGAACAGTTGGCCAGTTATCAGAAGGCATCTGCCCCCCTCCCCCCAGAGTTACAAGAAATAAAGAAAAAAACCATCTCCCCAGCTGCTTTTAACAAATGAAATAGAATACACACCCCTGGCTCCACAACCCAAGACAAAAACAAAGTTCACTTTTTATAAAAATGTATAAGTTTAATAGAAATAAAATAAAAATAGGCAATTAGGAGACAGAAAAACAACGCTTCTCGGCCTAGGGTGCAAAACCAGCACACCGCCCCTTTCAGATCCTTGGTTTTTGAGGATCCCAGTGTTGCATATTCAATCAGAAGAATATGCATGCATTCAATAAAGCATGATTCAAACATTCATTTTGGGTGGATTTTTTTTGTTTGTTTGGTTGGTTGGTTGGTTTTTTTTTTTAAAGTTTCAAGCCTCCCCCAAGTACGCAGCTTTATCTGTGGGGCTCCGCTCCCTGTCCCTGCTCCCATCCCAGCCATTCCCATTTTGGTCAGGTCTCATAAATCCTTCTTTTTCTGAATCTGGCCACCAGAGATTCAATTGTTCTTTATCAGGAATCTTCACGCAGGAATGTGGGCCGGCATCTCCCACCCCCTGGTCGGTTTTAGATGCCACAAAAAAACCCAAAAAAACAAAACAACAACAAAAAAACCCAAAAAACAACAACAAAAAAAAAAACCCAAACCCCATAAAACCAAAAACAAAACCAAACAACCAAACAAAACCCCAAAAAAACAAACCAAACCCCGCCTACTACGTTACAAGTAAAGAATATACATTAATTGCATGTTTAAATTCCAGAAATAAAAAGGAAATACAGCACAACCTTCTTGCATTACACGCACAGCATTCATCTCAGTATTTGCGAAAAGCCAACTCCAAAATACGCGTTTATAACAAGCGCCATTAAAGCCCCGCTGGAATTCCCTTCGGCTCCGCAAACCCTGCGCGGCGCTGCGGGGATGGAGAGGACGCGACTGAGCCTCGCTCAGGAGGATGAAGTCGAGGAAACGAAAGGGAAAAAACAAACAAAAAAACCAAAAAACCCCAAAAAACCCCCAAAACAAACAAACAAACAAAAAACCAAAAAACCCAAACAAAACAAAACAAAAAAAAACAAACAAAAAACCACAAACAAACAAAAAACCAAAAACAAAACAAAACAAAAAAAAAAAAAAAAAAAAAAAAAAAAAAAACAAACCCAAAAAACCACAAAAAAACCCACAAAAAAAACCACAAAAAAACCCACAAAAAAACAAACAAACAAACAAACAAACAAAAAAAAAACACAAAAAAACCACCAAAAAACAAAAACCCAAATATCGCAACCGTGCCGCGTGCGCTGCGGGAAAACAGATCCGGGAAGGGCTGATTTGGGGGTGCGGGTTTGCTGCGAGTCCCCCCAGAGCCCGGCACGGTGCCGGGGTGCGGTGGCAGCGCCACAGCGGGGTCGGGACGGTCCCGGGGCGTCCCCGGGGCACCTCGGCGGAGCCGAACGCGCTCCGAACGCTTTTGGCCCTGCGGAGCCGCCGTCGCGGGGGTCACGTGGGTGTCGCCGCTGCCCGGGGCGGGGCGGAAGTGGCGGCGCGGGGCGATGGAGGGGACGCTGGAGCAGCACCTGGAGGAGACGTGCGGGCAGCGGGGGGACACGGGGGGCTGCGGGGGCACGGGGGGACTGCGGGGACACGGGGGCACCGGGGAACGGGGGCAGGGCCGGGGGCTGAGGGAGCCGGGCCGGGAACTGAGGGAGCCGGGCCGGGGGCTGAGGGAGCCGGGCCGGGGGTCCCGGCTGTGACCGCCGCTGTCTCCCCCCAGCATGAAGAGCCCGGCCGTGGTGGGCGTCCTGTGCACCGACTCGCAGGGGCTCAACCTGGGCTGTGAGTGAGCGGGCGCCGCCGGGGGATGGGGACACCGGGGGCTGCCCGGGGGCTGGGGACACCGGGGACTGCCCGGCCCCTTCCAGGGCTCCTGAGGGTGGGGGGCACCGCCTGAGGGGACACCGAGCCCTGCGCGGCCCCTTCCAGGGCTCCCAGGGGAGGGGGGCAGCTGGCACTGCCCCACGGGGGTCCCCGGGGTGGGGGGCACCGGGCCCGGCCCTTCCCGACCCCGGCCCTGCCCTGCTGTCCTGCCCCACCCTCGGGTGTCCCCAAGTGCCACCACCTGCCCGTGCCTCGGAGGAAACCCCAGCCGGCTCTTCCTGACACCTAAACCCCGGGAATTTTGGTGGATGGGGAGGAACCATCTGGGGAGACGCTGCCTCAGCCCCCGGGGGAGGGAAAATGTACCGGGGCAGGGCTGACCCCCCTGGGCTGGGGAAGGCAGGGGGGGTGCTGAGGGGAGGCAGGGGGGGCTGGGGGCGCTGGGGGAGGCAGGGGGGGCTGGGGGAGGGAGGGGAGGCTGGGGGAGGCAGAGGGGGGCTGGGGGAGGCAGAGGGGGGCTGGGGGGAGGCAGGAGGGGCTGGGGGAGGCAGAGGGGGCTGAGGGAGGCTGTGGGAGGCAGGGGGTGCTGGGAAAGGCAGGAGGGGCTGGGAGAGGCAGAGGGGGCTTTCCCAGAGCCCTGCCCTGCCAGGGGGGCCGTGCCCACGGTGTCCCACCCCCGCAGGCAGGGGCACGCTGTCGGATGAGCACGCTGGCATCATCTCGGTGCTGGCCCAGCAGGCGGCCAAGCTCAGCTCCGACCCCACGGACACGCCCGTGGTGTGCCTGGAGTCTGACAACGGGTGAGTGCCCGGCCTGCAGCTGCTGCTGGGCCCCCCCCGGGCCTGTGCCCAGCCCTGGGAGCCTCCTCACAGCCCTGGGGCAGCTCCTCCTTGCTGGGGGGGGAGGCAGGCACTGCCACAGGCAGAGTCCTTGGATTCCTGGGGTTGTGAGAGGCAGGAGATGGAAAAGGGGTGGGAAACCCTTCAGGGGGTGGGGAGTGCTGCACCCTGGTAGCTCATCCCCCTTGGGATCCCTGTGGATAACCAGGCTGGGGGATCCCTGTGGATAACAAGGCTGAGGGATCCCTGTGGATAACAAGGCTGAGGGATCCCTGTGGATAACCAGGCTGGGATCCCTGTGGATAACAAGGCTGGGGGATCCCTGTGGATAACAAGGATGGGGGATCCCTGTGGATAACAAGGCTGGGAGGATCCCTGTGGATAACAAGGATGGGAGGATCCCTGTGGATAACAAGGCTGGGAGGATCCCTGTGGATAACAAGGCTGGGAGGATCCCTGTGGATAACAAGGTCTGTCAGAGCCAGTGAGGCAGCAGGGGTGTCCTGCTCTGTCGCTGCTCATGGAGATGGAGCAGAGCTGGGATGGGGATGGGGTCTGTGGCTGCCCAGTGATCCCCCTGCCCACCTCCCACCCCCAGCAGCTGCTCCTGCCCCAGCTCCCCTCCCTCAGCACGTTCTCCTTGTTGCAGGAACATCATGATCCAGAAGCACGACAGCATCACCGTGGCGGTGCACAAGCTGCTCTCCTGAGCTCTGCTCCCAGCTCCTCCTGCCTGCACTGCCACCCTCCCTCTGGAGCCCCACAGCCAGGATGAAGGCTCCCTCTCCCCTCCCAGCAGCTCCTGGGCAGCTCCCCAGGCCTCCAGCTCACATTTCAGCCCTTGTGCTGCTGAGGCTGAGCCGTGGGCACAGCCCCAGGCCCTGGAACCAGCAGCTCCTCCCCGCTGCGTGTGGGGGCTTCATTTGTTGGAAAAATCAATAAATGACCTGTGAAAAAAAAAACCAAACTTCCTTCTTTTCTCTTTTCTTTCTTTTCTTTTTCCTTTCCTTTCCTTTCCTTTCCTTTCCTTTCCTTTCCTTTCCTTTCCTTTCCTTTCCTTTCCTTTCCTTTCCTTTCCTTTCCTTTCCTTTCCTTTCCTTTTCTCTCTTTTTTCTTCTTCCTTTCCTTTCCTTTCCTTTCCTTTCCTTTCCTTTCCTTTCCTTTCCTTTCCTTTCCTTTCCTTTCCTTTCCTTTCCTTTCCTTTCCTTTCCCTTCCCTTCCCTTCCCTTCCCTTCCCTTCCCTTTTCTTTCTTTCTTGGCCTGGTGTTTTGTTTCCAAAGCCAGGCAAGGTACCTTCTCCCACTCCCCTCATCAGCATTTCTCTGGAGAAAGGCTGGGATTGGGGGAGGCTCCTCCAAGAGAAGAGGTACAAATGCTTTCCGAGGGATTTCTCCTAGGAAACACTCTGCCTCCTCAAGTTAAACATTCTGTGGGAGCCACTGGCTGCCTGTGCCTTGGGTTGAAGTTCAAAGCTGTGCCTGCTGGCCCTGCCAGGGCCCTGGGAGCCGTGAGGGGATCTCAGCAACATCCTCACAACCCCAGGCCCCTCTCCCCTTTCCCTGCAGGTTTGAAACGCTGCAGGGAAGCAATCCTGCAAGGAGCAATCCTGCAAAAAACAATCCTGCAGAAAGCAATCCTGCAGAAAGCAATCCTGCAAAGAGCAATCCTGCAAGGAGCAATCCTGCAAAGAGCAATCCTGCAAGGAGCAATCCTGCAAAAAACAATCCTGCAGAAAGCAATCCTGCAAGGAGCAATCCTGCAAAGAGCAATCCTGCAAGGAGCAATCCTGCAAGGAGCAATCCTGCAAAGAGCAATCCTGCAAAAAAACAATCCTGCAAAGAGCAATCCTGCAAAGAGCAATCCTGCTACACCCCAGTGGTTCCTGTGTGCTGGGGAGGGAAAAGCAGCTGGGCTGCAGCTGCAGGAAGGGGAAGTTTCAGAGCAGAGCATGAGGTGAAACTTGGGCTGAGTCAGGGTGAAGTGACATTGTCACTGCTGTGACCTCACTGCTGGGAGCAGCTCTGCTGGGCAGTGACAGCCACGGGCTCACACAGGAGCAGCCCCAGCCCAGCCAGGCTCCACACAGCTCAGTGCTCATCTGCAGTGAAGCCCTGATTTGGGCACATCCAAGCTCTGGTGGCCCTGGGGAGTCCTTCTCCCCTCTCCCTCCATCCCACCAGGCTGGGAGCAGGTGTTTCCCTGAGTTTCCCCCTGGGCGTCCAACAGCTCTGAGTGCAGGTGCTGCTGGCCCTCTGCCCCCTCCTTCAGGCCCTCAAACCCCTCACCACAAATCTCATCCTGCTGAGACAGAGCTCAGTGTACACCTTGCAAATCCTGCTGTGGGGACAGCTCCTCCCCAGGCTGCACAGATCCTGGGCTCCATCAGAAGGATGCAGCTCTTGCTTTCTTTGCCAAGGGAGACCAGAGAGCATCACTTTCCCCCCTGATGCCAGTTTTCTCTGCCCTCGGGAGTGCTGGGGGTGACAGGTCAGCCGAGAGCCGGGCAGGCAGCAGCAGGGCAGTGTTTGCCCAGGAGCTGGGGCAGATTCGCAGTGGAGCCAAAGCCAATCCCGCTGGGATCCATCCCAGCGCCGCCCCGGGGCAGCTGCAAACACCGAGTTTCGCAGCCTCTCCCTGCTCAGTGATGTCGCTGTTGGACACGACGGAAAGACACGGACTCGTGGTTCAGAAGGCTGATGCTCCGAAAAGGGTCTGGTTTATTCTCAGAAGCTATTTTTATACCTTTTTACAATGTGCCCACCTAAGAGGTGGGATCCTTTGAACCATTGGTCACACCAAGGGTCAACAAGCAAAGTCCCTCCTTAGGAGAGAAATGTGAAAAACAAAAGAGTTTAGAAAGTGTGACCTTGTTTACCAGTTTAGGTCCCTGGGAAAGAACTTCAGAAAACCCAAACATGACAGGCAGTGAGTACACAGCGATGCAGTTCCCGGGCTGAGAGCTGTGCAGGACGGGCAGGGACGGGACTCTCTCTGCTCCTCTGCAGCCACCGGCAGCCCCAGGCCTGGCCCCGCTGCCACCCCGGCTCCGCTCTGGCCAAACCCGGAGCTTTCCCCGGAGCTGGAATTTTGCGAGCTACTCCTGCTTTTCCCCTCTCAAACAGGATTTCTGCTCCAAACGCCCCGGGTTTCCTGCTCCCATCTGGGGAAGGGGAGGGACTCCCGGCCTCGGGGCCTCGCAAGCCAAGCTCTGCCTCCAGGGAGGAGGAGGAGGAGGAGGAGGAGGAGGAGGAGGAGGAGGAGGAGGAGGATGGGCTCCGTGCCCCCAGCGCTTGCCAGGCTCCGTGTCCTGCTCGGGACAGACACCCTCACCCTCAGCGGACGGGAATGAAGGAGCAGACTCTGGGCTGCCGAGTCAGGACGGGGGGGGTTAATCTCTGGAGCAGATGAAGAGACTCTGAAGAGGTTCCTCTCTGCTGTCGCCTGTCCTGGGGAGGATTTTCCAGCATGCAGCAGCAAGGGGGTAAGGAAAACTTCCAGGATCATCATCCCCAGGTGCTGTAAGGGTCCAGCAGCTCCCTGGGGCAGGACCCTGCCTCTGCCACAGGCACGGGGTGGGTGAGAGGGTGGGAGGGAGAGAAGCAGAGGCAGATGGAGCAGGAAGAGCTCTGAGGTGGATCCGGACAGAGCCCCGGGCTCCTGGCACAACCCAAACTGCTAAAGCAGCACCAAGGCACTCGCCCGTCCTTAGAGCTGAAGTGGTTTTATCTATTCAGTAGGAATGAGAAGGAATTCTCCTTAATTCCTTAAATCGTTTCCAGCCGGGGATGATGTGGAATTGTCAGAAAGGCTGGGGATGACCCCAGTGAGTGCAGAGTGTGGTGTGTGCCCCGGCGGCAGCCACGGGGCTCCACGGCAGCGCTGCCCGGCCGGGAATGGTTCCTGAATGGAAAGAGGAGCAGCGGGAGGTGTTCATGTGTCCTGACCTTCTCATCAGCAGGGGAGAGGGGAACAGGAGCACTGGGAGGTGTTCATGTGTCCTGACCTTCTTATCAGCAGGGGAGAGGGGAACAGGAGCAGTTGGGAGGTGTTCATGTGTCCTGACCTTCTCATCAGCAGGGGAGAGGGGAACAGGAGCACTGGGAGGTGTTCATGTGTCCTGACCTTCTCATCAGCAGGGGAGAGGCAGGAGGATGAAGAGCTGGAGGCTCCGGAGGCTCCATCGGCCGGGAAGAGCCGAGGCAGCGGAGCAGCAGGCGCAGGGTTGGCGTGGGGAGTGGTGTTCCACTTCTTCCTGGTGAGCAGGGAACGAAGCAAACCAACCCTCCCGGAGCTGGGGGGCAGGGGGGAAAGCTCCAGGCTCACTCAGGATAGGACAGGCTGAGCCCACCCATTCCAGGGATCCAGCCCTGTGGAACGCCTCCGTCTCAGTGATGGACAAGAGGGTTCCCTTGCCAGGATGGCTTTTCCCTACTCAAACGCATCACCACGGGGGTGTCAAAGCCCAAAGGGGTGTCCTGTCCCTTGCCAAGGGCAGTGAGGAGGGAGCCAGGGACTGACCAGAGCAGCAGACACGCTCGGGTGCTCTCTGGGAGGACCAGGCATCTCAACACCACTTAAAGCCACTGATTCTCACTGCCCCAGGCTTTATCTGCCCACCAGTGATGACTCAAGGAATCGTGAAGCTTGGAAAAAAGACCTTTAAGGTCACTGAGTCCATCTGTAAAGAAGACACCATCCCCCAAGCTGGGAAAGCTTTCCTCACTTCAAATCCACCCCAAGTAACTCCCTGCCGATCATTAACCACCCACCACCGGGGAGACAACAGCAGTTAAAATTAAGGACAAAAACTGTCTGTCCTTTGCCCCTGTGGCAGAGAAATCCTGGGAAACTGCCCCAGGTGACATCCATCCCTGCTGCCCTCGTCCCCTCATCAGCTCCCAGTGATCTCCAAACCCACCCATATAGACTATTGTCTATTGTGTTTACTAAAAATTACTTACAAGGTACTGCAGTACTAAAAAGTGACTTAAAAGGTGAAGGTGTCCTAGGAGAGCTGAGCTCTAGCGTTGCTTTGTTCCTTTCCCTTGGTAAGTCAGTTTGCAGAGGGTTTTCTGAGGGTCTGCTGAGATCAAACTGCAGTGTGGCCACCACCAGCCCACCCTGCTGGCATCCCCCAACCCCGCTTCAAGTGTCCCGGGTTGTTTCTCCCGCAGCACCACAAAAGAAAAGATTTTCCTCCCTCCCGATGCCCTGAGGCCCTCACCTCCACCCGCTCTCAATTCAGGTCAATGTGCTGGTGATGGGGATGCTGAAGACCTTTGGGATTTTCTTTGTGGCGTTCCGGGAGGAGATGGGGGGATCTTCCGAGCAGGTCAGCTGGATCGGCTCCATCATGTCCTCGCTGCGTTTCCTGGGAGGTGAGCTGCTGTCCCCGGGGGCTGGAGCAGCGCTGCAGCCTCGGCTCCCTCTGACCTGGCCAGTCTGGATCCAATTCCCACCCCAGACTGCTCCGAACGGGGCATGGCTGGTGCAGGAATGAATGTGCTCTGAACACGGGGCCGTTCAGATGGGAGAGTGGGATAGATGGAAACTGGGAAGAAATCTTTTGGTGTGAGGGTGGTGGGGCCCTGGCACAGGGTGCCCAGAGCAGCTGTGGCTGCCCCTGGATCCCTGGAAGTGCTGGATGGGGGCTTGGAGCACCCTGGGACAGTGGGAGGTGTCCCTGCCATGGCAGGGGTGGGACTGGATGAGCTTTAGGGTCTCTTCCAACCCAAACCATTCTGGGATCCCCTGATTGTAAGTTTATTGTACAGATCCACAGCAAACAAGGCTCTTGTCCCAGCTGTGGAATAATTTGGATCTATGATTGAGGAAGGAGACTCAGGAGAGCTCCAAGCTGGGGCTTTGCCTCCTTCCCTGCCCCATTCCCTGAGCTCCCAGGGTACAGGCAAAGCCTCCCTCCTGACCCTCAACCCCCCTGTCACCCCCTGCCTCCCGAGGCTGCACAGGCACCGCTCCCTGTGGTCCCAGCCCGTCCCCAAGCCCTGCCCAAGCAGCTCCTGCCACCGCCAGGCTGAGCCGTGTCCCTGTCTTTGCCTTGCAGCCCCGCTGGTGGCCGTGGTGTGCCGGCGCCTGGGGGAGCGGCCAACCTCCCTGCTGGGGGCCGGGCTGGTGGCCGGGGGCTGCCTGCTCAGCACCCAGGCCACCGGCATCCCCTTCCTCTGCTTCTCCATGGGATTCCTCCTGGGTGAGATTCCACGGGCATCAGCTCCTTCAGAGCAGGGGAAGGGTCTGGAGGGGGAGCAGCCAAGGGTTCGTTCAGCCTGAGGTGGTCAGGGGCAGGAGCCAGGGAAGGGCTGGAGCTGTGTCTGGGGAGGGTCAGGCTGGAGATCAGGAAAGGTTCTGCCCCCAGAGGGTGCCTGGCACTGAAAAGGCTCCCCAGGGCTGCCAGAGCGTTTGGAAAATGCTCTCAGGGATTTGAGATGCTCTCAGGGTGGGATTGTTGGGGTGGATGAGCAGGGCCAGGAGCTGGATCCTTGTAGGTCCCTTCCCACTCAGGACATCCTGTGATTCTGTGAACCCTCAGTGCCAAAGCCTCCCCAGCTCCTTTCTGTGAGACACTCTGTGAACTCCCAAAGCTTCACACTCAACAAAACACCAGCTTCAGCATTCCAGTCCCAACCAACCTTGATTTTTTTCCCCTGCACCTACACAGATCCTGGCCTTTTAAAATCCCTTACAAACGAGCAGAGCCTCCAATCCCCCAGACACCAAATCTCGCTCTCCCCCGACTGTGACAGCAGAAATCCCCCTCCTTTCAGCCTGGGGACACTGCAGAGCCAGGGGCTGTGAGCTCGGGTTAGAGGGAGGTGGAATCCTGACAGGGGAGCCCCTTTTGGGGTGGGGAATCCTCACTTCCAGCCTCTCCCCAGGGATGGGCTTTGCCTGCCTGTACCAGGCGGCGGCGGTGATGACGGCCAAGCGCTGCCGGGCCCGCCTGGCCTTCTGCAACGCCCTGGCCCGCTCTGGGATGGGGCTGACCTTCCTGATGGCTCCCTTCGCTCAGCTCCTCATCGAGCTCTACGGCTGGCAAGGTGAGGCATCTCCTGATGTAGTCACTGCCTGTCCTGTTTGGGGTTTCTGAAGTTCTTTCCTGGGGACCTAAACTGGCAAACAAAGTCACACTTTCTAAACTCCCTTGTTTTTCACATTTCTCTCCTAAGGAGGGACTTTGCTTGTTGACCCTTGGTGTGACCAATGGTTCAAAGGATCCCACCTCTTAGGTGGGCACGTTGTAGAAAAGTATAAAAATAAGTTCTGAGAATAAACCAGCCCCTTTTTTGGAGCATCAGCCTTCTGAACAAGACTTGTGTCTTTCTTTCATGTCCAACAGCGACATCCCGTTCCTTCCAATTCGTCGGCTCTGAGAGGGAGCCTGGGGAGATCTGGGCAGGGTCAGAGGCTCTTTTTAAAAAAATTCAACACACTGAGGAGCAGCTCTGCCTCTTCTAGGATAGTATGGGGGCATCTTGTTGATGATTAAACACTTAATCACTCATTAAAATCAAAGCACAGACCTCGGAAATCAGAACCAGAAATCCCTGCTTTTACTGTAGTGTTTCAAGACCATCTTGGTGGTCCATTGTGACTTTAAATGAGGAAAAGCAAAAGAAGCTCCCAGATCCCAGAGGTAGCTATGGATGTGTTCTGTGCATCACAGCAAAATCAACTTCCAGCCAGAAAAACAGGAATGAAAATCCCTGTTTTGTGAGCTCCTCCATAAGGAGAAGGCAAACTCCCTTCTCGTGGCAGAGCTTTCTCCGTGGTCAGTGAAACCCTCACCCTACCAAGGCCATTTCCTGCTGCTCCTCCCTTTCCAATCCGAGAACAAAACACCTTTTTGCCTTCCCTCAGGTACTCTCCTGATTTTTGGAGGCATCATGTTGAACCTGGTGCCTTCCAGCATGTTGCTGTGGCCCGCCAGCCCCCAGCCGCCTCGGGAACCTGCCGAAAACCAACACCAGAGGCCTTTAGTGGCCAAGGAGGATCCAGAACCTCCTGGTGGATGTTCAGGTGGAAGCACTCACAGGGAATTGCAGCTTCACCGCGCACAGGAGGCTCCCACCACAGAGCTGCCTCGTGGCAGGGATGGCTCTGACCCAGCAAACGCCTTGGGAAGGCTCCAGAAACCCAGCCCGGAGAGCTCCTCCTCAGAAACCCCCACCGAGGGCAGGAGGAGCCACAAACCCCCGGCAGCCACCACAAAGGAGCCATCTCAGCCTCTCCTGGACTTCTCCCCACTGAAGGATCCCGTTTTCTTCGTGTTCACCTGGTCTTTCCTGTTCAGCCACCTGGCCTATTTCGTGCCCTTCTTCCACCTGGTGGCCAGAGCCAGGACGCTGGGCATGAGCAGCAGGGACGGCTCCTACCTCCTCGCCGTGGCTGGTAGGGACCCTCCACACCCCCAGCTGACAGGAGAACACCACCACTCCTGCCAGGAAATGTCCCAGAAATGCCCTGGGACCATCCCCCTGGCAGAGGTTCAGCCCTTACCCCGTTCTGGAGACACAGAGTGGCCTCCTGGACCCCCAGCGGGGTGGTTCTCCCAGACCACACATGGGATCAGGTTGGGATCAGCCAGCTGGGTGACCCCACACATGGGATCACAATGGGATCAGCCAGCTGGGTGATCCCACACATGGGATCACATTGGGATCAGCCAGCTGGGTGATCCCACACATGGGATCACATTGGGATCAGCCAGCTGGGTGACCCCACACATGGGATCATGTTGGGATCAGCCAGCTGGGTGATCCCACACATGGGATCACAATGGGGTCAGCCAGCTGGGTGATCCCACACATGGGATCACGTTGGGATCATCCTGCTCCCAAAAAACCCCAAATCTCCAGTTGCAGGGTGCTCTGTGTCCTCCTGGAGCCTTCCCACCGTGATCCCTGCTGTGTTTAAACCCACAAGCCACAGGGATCCAGGGGTACACCCAAAGCCCTCCAGTCTGACCCAGGAGGGAGAAATCCAACATTCTCCCCACATTCAGGTGGATCCAGGCATTTGGATTTGGCACACCCACCTCCAAGTGGGGAAAGAACAAGGCACACTCCCCCAAAACCCAAACCCCTGCCTGGTTATGAGCCAGGATTCACCCTAAAGCCCTGCTGGGGTAAGAAAGTGGCTCCAGCCTCAGTCAGCAGCAAATCTTTTATTGCACAAAAATACATTTTCTTTCTGCAGTGCTGGGTGATGATCAGCAGTGAGGGGTGGCTGAGGCCAGGTTAGGGGAGGCCAGGAGTTGATGGGACATTGGGAATTAGGAGTGGGAGGGACACAGGGGCCAGTGGGACACGAGCTCGCTGGAGAGCCCCTGGACCTTAGCTTCATAAAAATGTATCAAGAATTGTAAAAAAACAGCTCTCAAAACCCCAATTATCAAAACCCAAGCTCTCAAAACCCAAACTCTCAGAGCCCCAAGGCTGCTGAGCCTCTAAAAGGCCTGGCTTTCTGTGCTCTTTGGGTTTTGTTTATTTTTTTAGAAAAATTAAAATGGCAGGCACGTTTTCCTTCTGAACATTCAGCTTTTTCTCTTTAGCCAGCTCCTCTTTCCTGATTTCGGGCATTTCAGAGGTGCCTGGGCTGCAGAGCCCTGACAGGGACTTTTCCAGAGTTCCCTTGGGAAGAGCAGCACAAGGGAAAAGGGGGAAAAAAAAACCCAACCCATGGATTGTGCAAGAGCCTAAGAACACCTGGAGCCTTTTGGCATTTTGGCTCTTTGTGGGCACATCCTCACAATGA
This sequence comes from Phylloscopus trochilus trochilus, assembly GCA_016584745.2. Lineage (NCBI taxonomy): Eukaryota > Metazoa > Chordata > Aves > Passeriformes > Phylloscopidae > Phylloscopus > Phylloscopus trochilus. The sequence continues at coordinate 2,352,699 of WQNJ02000024.1, read as the reverse complement.
ACAGGGAAATTGGGATGTGACACAGCCAGTAACAGAAATAATATGGAATAATAGAAATAAATAGTGTAAAAATCACCAATAAATATAATAATTTAAAAATGTATAAAAATAATAATGTGAATAATAATATTAAATAATGCAAATAATTAACACTATAAAAGAAATCTAGGAATAAATTATATTAGGCTTAATATAAATAATCAAGTGTAACACAGTGTATAAGAATATAAATAGAAGATACTGTAAAATATAACTATTAGAATATATAGTATGTAATATGTATTGTAATATACAGTAAAAATATATGTAATAAATATATAAAATATATATAGTATGTATATAAAAATATATAGTAAATATAAAAATATAGTAAATATATATAAATATATAGTAAATATATAAAATATATACAGTAAATATATAAAAATATACAGTAAATATATATTAAAAAATATATAGTAAAAACATAAAGATATTTTAAATATGCAAATAAGAATAAATATAGTAATATGAAGATAAGTATAATTTACCTGTATGAAATCGTTAATTACATTAAATAATATAGATAATATAATATAAAAATATACTGTAAGTTATATTATATTATAATTATATACTATTATATTTTATATATAATAGTATATAATATTATATTATATACTATAATATACTATATAATTATAATTATAATTATATACTATTATATACTATACTATAATACAATATAATACAATATAATACAATATATTATGATTTATAAATTATAATAAATAATGTAAACCAATATGAATAATATGAAACACTCTAAGTAGCAATACATTACATATACTACAAATAATGCCAATATCCATACAAAATACTACAAAATACAGCTAGATACCATATCCAATATATTCATATGAAGTAATAACATCTAAAAATACCTAGAAATAAAATGTGGAATTTCCATCTGAGCCAAAGCCCAGTGGCCCCTGAGGCTCTGAGAGCTGCTGTTCCCCCAGGCATCACGGAGATGCTGAGCCAGCTGCTCTCGGGCTGGCTGGCCGACCACAACTGGACCAAGAAGTACCATTTCCATGTCACCTACCTGCTCCTCAGCGGGGTCACCAACCTGCTGGGGCCCCTGGCCACCACCTTCCCGCTGCTCCTCACCTACACCGTGGCCTTTGCCATCTTCTGTGGAGGCTTCATGGCCCTGGTGCTGCCCGTGCTGGTGAGTGCAAGGGGTGCTCAGCCAGGGCTGGGGGTCCTGCCCCGCTCCCGGGGTCACCTGGAGCACACAGAGAGCTGCTGAGATGCTCCCAGGGCTGGAGCCAGGCTGGGAGAGCTGGGAATGCTCAGCCTGGAGAGGAAAAGGCTCCAGGAGACAGCTCAGAGCCCCTTCCAGGGACTAAAGGGGATCCAGGAGAGCTGGAGAGGGGAAAGGGATGGAGGGACAGGATAAGGGGAATGGCTCCCACTGCCCGGGCAGGGATGGATGGGATATTGGGAAGGAATTCCTCCCTGGGAGGGTGGGCAGAGCTTGGCACAGGGTGCCCAGAGCAGCTGTGGCTGCCCCTGGATCCCTGGCAGTGCCCAAGGCCAGGCTGGACAGGAGCAACCTGGAATGTTGGAAGGGGTGGAATGGATGGGCTTTGAGGTCCCTTCCAACCCAAACCATTCCAGGATTCTCTGATCCAGGCAGGGAGGCACCACTGTCATTTGGCACCTCTTTCTGGAAGGCATCCAGAGTTTAAAACTCCTTCCTCCAAAGTCTGGGCAGCTGGGAGGCACAAAAGCATCTCCCATCCCAGGAATTCCCACACCTGCCTTAAGGAGGTGAACAAATTCCAGGCTGGATCAGACCTACAGGGGGCAAAGTCCTTCCAAAAGCTGCAGCTGAAGGGGAAATTTCCCCAGGAAAAGAATCAAATCACCTCTTGGGCTTTACGAAAAAAAAAAAAACCAACCCCCCCCCCCAAAAAACAAAAACAAAAAACAAAAAACAAAACCAAACAAACAAAAAACTCAAACAAACAAAAAAAAAACAAAACCAAAACCAAAAACCCCACAAAAACAACAAAAACCCCACAAAAAAAATCCAAAACAAAACACAAAAACCACAACCCCCCCAAAAAAACCCAAACAAACCCAACCCCCCCCAAAAAACCCAACCCAAACCAAAACAAAAAACAAAACAAACAAACAAAAAACAACAAAAACAACAACAAAAAAAAATCAATTAATCTCTTGTGCATGTGCATTGCTACGACCCCAATCACTAATTACTCATTTTGGCTTCCAAACAGGTGGATCTGGTGGGTGTGGAAAAGCTCCACAGCTACCTGGGGTTTGCTGCCTTCTTCGCAGGGATAGCAGCCATGGGAGGACCCCCTCTAGCAGGTCAGTGATGTTACACAAAACACACACCCACCCCAGAAATCCTGGGAGAAAACAGGCTGCTGGGTCACTCTCCTACAGGGATCCATCCCAGCAAGGGATTTCTGTTCAAAGGGAGAGAGAGGGAGAGAAAAAAAAAATAATAATCCTGTTTCAGAAATGTATTTTTATAGATGGGCAACGTTTTGCTTGGGAATTTGCAAAATCCAGCCAGCAGCTTGGAAAATGCTGCCTGGGATATTTAGAAAATGCTGCCTGGAATATCTGGGAAATGCAGGGAAGCCCCAGGTGCACAGCTTAGCCCTGACCACAGCAGGACAACGAGCACATTACCATGGATTTTACTCCCAGTGGTGTTGAAATAACCCTGAACTTGGACTGGGTGGGTCTGGAGGGGAAGCAAGGAGAGGAAGGGAAAGCAAGGACAGGCTCAGCAACATTCCCACCAGGCAGAGGCACTGAAACATCAGGAGAAGCCTCAGTAATCTCTTGTTTTGACAGAGATTACACAGCTCAGCTCTGGGCCCAGAGATAAGGAGCATGAAAAGCCTTTGCTCTTCTCCCTCTGCCAGGAAAGCAAGGCAGCTGGGAGGATTTGGGAGATTTCAAGTGCTCAGAAATGAGTGTCCAGCCTCTGCTTAGGAGCAGGGGACTTTTCCTCCTCCAAACAGCTTGGCCAGGACAAAGCTGCTCCTCTCCTGCAGCCCAACAATGTCCCTGGGCTGAGCCCCCAGGGTGGGCAGCAGGGCAGGGGGGATTCTGCCCCTCTGCCCTGCTCAGGTGAGACCCCACCTGCAGAGCTGCCCCAGCCCTGGGCTCCAGAATCAGGAGAACCTGGAGCTGCTGGAGAGAGCCCAGGAGCTGCTCCAAGGGCTGGAGCCCCTCTGCTCTGGAGCCAGGCTGGGAGAGCTGGGAATGTCCACCCGGAGAAGGGAAAGGCTCCAGGGAGAGCTCAGAGCCCCTGCCAGGGCCTGAAGAGGCTCCAGGAGAGCTGGAGAGGGGCTGGGGACAAGGGAGGGAGGGACAGGACACAGGGAATGGCTCCCACTGCCAGAGGGCAGGGCTGGGTGGGAGATTGGGCAGGAATTCTTCCTGGGCAGGGCTGACACAGGGTGCCCAGAGCAGCTGTGGCTGCCCCTGGATCCCTGGCAGTGCCCAAGGCCAGGTTTGGATGGAGCTTGGAACACCCTGGGCTCCAGGAAGATGTCCCTGCCCATGACAGAGGTGGAATGAGAGGAGCTTTAGGGTCCTTTCCAATCCCAACCCATCATTTTTTTTGTCCCCTGCCCTCCAATTCAGCCTGCAGAGGCACCCAGCTCGAGGCTGCCAAGGATTCTGTAAATTCCAGCTCCACACAAAGTCACAGCAGTGCTGCTGTCCCACCAGCACAGGAAAAAAAAATAATTTATACTCTTAATTAATATCTCTGGGCTGCTGGTTATGCTCTGTCTGTGGATGCAATTCCAAGGAGCCAAAACATTTCACTGACAAGGAGCTGCCCAGTGTCAGGGTGATGCACAGCCTGGATTGCAGATCTGCTGCTGCTGCCAGTGCACACTCAGCACACAGCAACCCCTCCATCCCCCTGACACAGGAACAGCAGGAGCTGAACACCTTGGCTGTTCTCTTCTCCACGCTGCAGTCAGATTTCCATCCACCTGCAGTACCTCTGCACTAATGGGAAACTCTTTACAAACCTGGGTTTGTAAAAGCAAGCAGGCTTCCTGCAAGGAGCTCTCCACAGGATTAATGCAGGTGGGATAAATAATGAAGGCCAAATAAAGCCAAGGAGCAAAACGCTTCCTGATCCATCTCCTTACACGATGGAAACAATCCAGAGCTCAGGATTGAGGTTTGGGATCCAAGATCAATTCTGCAAATTTTCTCTTCTGATGCAGCTTCAAGTGTGAAAAGTGAGTGAGGCCAGGAACTCCTGATGCAGTGTTGTCCAAACCCAGCTGCTCCTTGCAGAATGCAGGATTCAGATGCTCCGTGAGGCCCTGGGATTTGGTGCTCTCACCCCCCAAAAACCTCCCAATTATCATTCAGAATGACAATTTTATCAAAGCCAAGCGCTTTTAAGCAGTGGAAATGATGATGATGGGTAATGAGAACTGCAAAGGTTCCAACTGCCTGATTTGCATATTAGACCAAAAAGCCTAATGCAAGGGAAAGGTGACTTACCTGCAAATCTGTTCAGCTGAAAGCCCTGAAAACTCAAAGCAGGACCCAAAAGGAAAGTTTGGAGTCTTCTTCAGAGCTCCCCATCCACCAGCACCTCTGGCTGCTGCCACACTGAAAAAACCCAACCCAAACCAGAACAAACATTATTTTGGCAGCCACAAGCAAGCTGAGGAGAGAAGGGCCCAGTTTATTTCCACAGGCAGGACAAATCACTGACTCACAGTGCAAAAAGAGCTGAACCAAAGCATGGAACACAAATTCTAGAAGAGATTCCAGCCCCCAGGGTGTGAACTCCACTCCTAAAAAATTTGGGTGGTGAAAGGGGAGAGGATGGAGTCACCCAAAAGCTCTGCTGGCACGTATGTTCAGAGGTTTTCTAAATTCCCCCTTCCCCTTCCCCACTGAATTCTGCTCCTCAGGGCACCAGGGATAAATAAAACTTCTGACTAAAGATCAGCAGCACCATTTAAACAGCCTGACCCAGCTGGCAGCACCAGGAATGTTTTGTTTGGATCACACTGGTGCCTGGGGTTTACCAGCATTCCTTACAAAACTGCTGCTCTGCTGGGGTTTGAACACCACAAGTTCAGCTTTCTGCAGCAGGAGTGATTATTGTTTTGGAAGAAAAGAATGGGGGGCACAGAGACTGGAGTTGGTTCAGAAGGCTGGGGTGTGATGGAAGCTGATGGCTGTGCTGCCAGTGAGGCAATGCTGGGAAATCCCACTGCAGCTAAATCCCATCCAGCACCAAAAAAACCCCAGGAAAATAATAATAATAATAAAAATAAATATATTACCAAATATCCTGAAGGATATTTTAAGAATTGCAACAAAGCAGAGCTCAGCTGGAGCACTCTGTCCTGTTCCTCTCACAAATAACTACGTCAGCCACCCCTTCTCCTCTCCAAATCCCAGATCCCACCCCTGGGAATGAAGCACTCCACAACAACCCCAGGGTCATGGGAGAGTCCCCCAGAGCAGCACCCTGGGGTGGATCCTCCTCTCCAGCTGCAGCCCACACCACATCCCTGAGGAGCAAACACAGGGACTGCCCCTGAGGCAGCAGGGAGCCAGCAGAAACCCAATCTGGGCACCAGCAGCTTTTCCTCTGCTTGAGAGAACCTTCCTGCAGCTCCCCCAGCACAGAGCCCAAGGTTCACCAGAGCCTTTCCTGCCACGTGTCCCAGCCCAGCATCCCAGGGACTGCATCGTGTCCCTTCCTGGGTTCAAGGATCCCAGACTGGGGCCAGATCTGCTGTTTGTGTGAACCATGGGAGCCCCTGGGGGCCTGGAGTTCATGAGTGCCTGGAGCCCATGGAAGCCTGGAGCCCATGGATTTCTGGAGCCCAGGGGTGCCTGGAGTCCATGGATATCTGGAGCCCCTGGGGGCCTGGAGCCCATGGATGCCTGGAACCCATGGATGTCTGGAGCCCATGGATATCTGGAGCCCATGGATATCTGGAGCCCATGGATGTCTGGAGCCCATGGATGTCTGGAGCCCATGGATGTCTGGAGCCCATGGGTGCCTGGAGCCCATGGGTGTCTCCAGAGGAATTGCTTTTCACACCAGCAGCAGGTCTGGCTCAGCTGCTGCCCCACACCCACCCATCCCACCCCACATCTGGGACTGGATTAGGGGGTTTTTTTCTGAGCAGCAGCATCTCCCACCACTTTGTAGATGTCTGATTCAAAGAGAGGAATTCTCCACCTTTCAAAGGACTGCCAGGACCTGAGATGATTTGCCTCCAAACCCAACACTTGGAGGTCACTTTAAAAGGCGACCTGTGTCCTCCAGAGATTCCTGAGGCTTGATGGAATTCAGCTTTTCCTTTTAAGTCCTCCCAGAGCTGCTTTTATCAAGTTCACTTCCAGCTCCTGGCCTGGGGTCTCTCCCATTAGACAAGGTCTGCTCACAAAAAACAAGGCTGGAGAACAGGGGGGTGGTTTGCAGCCCAGATGTTGCAAATACCAGCACATGCAAGTCATCCCCTCAGTCCCTCAGGATCTTCCATCAAGCCACTTTAGGCCCACTTATTTAAACAGGGAAGAAAAAAAAATACATTCAGGGATTAAATTCAATCAAATTAAACACCACGTCCACTACAAGGATCAAAGCTGGCTCTGGGAAAAAAAAAATGACCTACGTGTCATTTCCTTACAGGAAATGCTGCCCAGGAAGAGTTAAAATAATTTAAGGAAAACATCTGAGGAATTCTCTAGATGAGGACACACATCCTTTGCCTCCCACCCACCTCCCCAAATGATTTTTTGGTTTTTTTTTTCACTGAGAAAAACCCCACAGCTTTAATAACAACCTCCTCTCCTGCAGGGTGGCTCTATGACTACACCCAGACCTACGTCTGCTCCTTCCTCTTTGCTGGAGCCTGTGCTCTCATCTCACCCATCTCCTTCCTCTTCGAGCCTTCAGCCCAAAAATGGAAGCTGAAAAAAGCCAACCTGAACAAGAGCCCCGGCTCTGGCTGACGTTTTAAAGGCTGGGCTTCGATTGCATCTCTGCTGGGAACTATCAACAGCAGCCACACCGAAAATTGGGATTTTTGGCTGCCAGATGCTGTCTGTACAACCTGGATATTTCTCCTGATTAAAGCCACCTGAGAAATGCACAGTGTCAAGTGTTACTTGAGGGGGGAAAAGTGCAGCCCAGGGCGTGGATGGGCCTGGGTTTTGCTGTGTCTGTGCTCCTGAGCTGGGTGTTTTTTTTCTGCTTTTTTCTCAGATTTAATCCTCAGCCCGACAGCTCCTTCCTTCCCGGAGCAGAGCTGACTCACTCACCTCGTGGGAGCAGCCAGGGAGCTGCCAGTGCCAGAGCCCAGCCAGAGAGCCCAGCTCCTTCTACTCACACACAAACCGCTGCAAGGGAGGGCAGGAGAGCAGGGTGATCTTCCCACCAGGATCAGCTGCTCCAGGGTGATCTTCCCACCAGGATCAGCTGCTCCAGGGTGATGCTCCCACCAGGATCAGCTCCAGAAGCCCCACCAGGATCAGCTGCTCCAGGGTGATGTTCCCACCAGGATCAGCTCCAGAAGCCCCACCAGGATCAGCTGCTCCAGGGTGATGTTCCCACCAGGATCAGCTCCAGGAGCCCCACCAGGATCAGCTGCTCCAGGGTGATGTTCCCACCAGGATCAGCTCCAGGAGCCCCACCAGGATCAGCTGCTCCAGGGTGATGCTCCCACCAGGATCAGCTCCAGGAGCCCCACCAGGATCAGCTGCTCCAGGGTGATGTTCCCACCAGGATCAGCTCCAGGAGCCCCACCAGGATCAGCTGCTCCAGGAGCCCCTCTCTCTGTGGGAAGGATGCTGCAGTGGGGCTGTTCCACCTCCCAGGCACGGTCATGGCCACAGCACAGAGGACCTGGAGGTAAAAGCAGTTTTGATTAAAGCCAGAAACCACCCATTAATTAAAGTCAGAGACCAAACCCACCCCTCTGCTCCTCTCCCCAGCTTCCCAACCACCCAGGGGCTCCCAGGGGTTCCATGCACACACAGAGGCAGCTCCAGGACTGAGCCTGGCTTCAACCAGCACCCCACAGATCAAACCTGGATGGATAAGACCCAACACAGCAGCTTTGACTTCCTTTCCAGCAGTGAAGGTGCAATTTTTTGCAGGTATTTGACATTATTTTATCAATCTGGATGGATATTCATTCCAGCCAATGGCATTATCCTTCTTTTTACCTCTCCTTTTTTTTAATTATTGAGACTTAATTATCCTATTTTTTTCTCACCCCTTTTATTCCTCATCCCTTTTTTTTTTAATATTAAGGCAGCAAGAGAAACGTTTCCCCTATAGAAACAACTCCTCTAAACTGTGAAACAGGTTATTTCAAGCCCCCAAATTAGGTGGTCTGTATTTAATAAAAAGCTACAGGATATTGTAACAGTTTCAAGGAGCTCCAACACTGTCACAGGTAAGAAAGTTCTTCCATAGATGATGGGCCAAATGCAGCACAGTTACACAATTACACAGTGCCAAAGAAACTGTGATTAAATGAGGGGAAAATTGCAGGGAATGGGGAATGTCAGTGCTACAGAAAGTTCATTTTTCACACGCTTCTCCCAGGAATCTGCAGGCAGAGAGTGCTTCAGGAATGGCCCTTTTACACTGCAACCCTGTCTTGGGTTATGGAACCAAAAATGTGGATTCTATTTCATCTGCTGAAAGCAGCTGGAGAATTGTTCTTCTTTACTCTGGGAGGAGGGGGGCGGGTGCCTTCTGATAATGGGCCAACTGTTCAGACCAGGTGGGGCAGTGTTTGTTATCTCTGTCACAGCAGAATATTTTCTGCTAATGGGCCATTCAGACACCCCTAAGAGCACACATCCCCAAACTGACACATCCACGTTCCATCATCCCAGTGTGAGATGCTCCACCCAGTGGGGGGAGCCAACCATTCCTACCTGGATAAAACTGAGACACAGGAACACAGAAAGGATCCAGCTTCACCTGATTTCTGGAGGGAGACTGGACCCTTCTCACCATCACTGGACCCTTCTCACCATCACTGGACCCTTGTTCTACAGGATCATCTCTGCTCCACCAGAACCACATCTGCCACTCCAGGAGGACTCACTGTGGGACTGCTCCCAACACCCTGACCAACAGGGTGTCAGGTTGTAGCTCTGACTCTGTCAGGGTTTCTAGGATTGCTGTTTATTTGTTTGTTGGTTTGGTTGGGTGGTTTTGTTTATCTACTACATTTGTATTGTTAATATTCCCAGTAAAGAACTGTTATTCCTATTCCCAAATCTTTGCCTGAAAGCCCTTGATTGCAAAATTATAATTTGGCAAGGGTGAGGGTTTTACATTCTCCATTCTGAGGGAAACCCCAGCTTTGCCTGGCAGATCCCTGCCTTTCCAAACCAAGACAGACCCTGCACACCTCAAACCTCAGCACCCAGCACTGACTGGGATGCAGCAGCCAGGACAGGATCCCCAGGGGGGCAATTCTCCAAGCCACCAGGATTTCTGGCTCAGATGATTATTTCTGCAGTGTTTCAGGCACTGGGAGCTGAAGGGGGATGAACAGGCACCAAACTCAGCCAATCCTGCACTGAGGCCCCTCCTGCAGCAGGGACAAAGCTTTTAAATAAAAAAAAACCCAGGAGTTTTCACCTCTTGACACAATGAAGTTCCTCACTCTCACCAAATCAAACACTGCCAGCAGCTTTGGTTTGCTGCTCAAACAGGAATTGTGTGGGAGCCTTGGCTTCAGCTTTTCCAGTCCTGAAGCTTTGAACCCCACTGATTCTGCATCTCCCCAAGAGCAGCTCTGCTTTTGGCTTTTAACAGTGGGACCACGCTGCCCTAAGTTTTCACTGTTCTGCTCTGTTTTTTCTAAAGTTTTTCCAAAGTTCTACTTCAGCCTTCTGTATTTACCTTTTGTAATGGAGTTTCTCAGTGCTTTATATTTTTTATAAATATATATATTTAGATATATATTTATAAATATATTTATATATTTATAATAGAAATATACATTATAAATTATATTTATATTTATAATATATAAATATATATTATAAGTATATATTTAAACATATATATATATTTTATATATATAAGTACATATTTATATATTCTGAATATATATTTATAATATATATTATATATATTTAAATATATTTTTATATTTTATATACAAATATATATTTATGTATTTTAAATATATATTTAAAATATACTATATATTTATAATATAAATATATTTATATTTAATATTTAAAATTATTTATATTTATAAATATATTATAAATATGTTATAAATAATATATAATATAAAAATAATATATGAATATATATTATATATATAATATATAATATATAATATATAATATATATATATACATATTTACTTATATTTTCACATGAACAACCTATTGCTGTTTTAACTGTCTCTTCATGTTTACATTCTCCTCACAAAGAAGAGACTGTTGATGGACTGTGAGGTTGCCCAGTGTGGTTGGAGAGGACAATTTTCTTCCTCCAATCCATGCTCACCGTTAGAATTCTACAAATATCAAAGTCTGTAAATAAATTTCCCCCCTTTTTTTTTGCCTTGGACATCTCTCAGTGTGCGAGTGTCGCTCCTCTTGTGTCGTGCTGTGCCAGGACCAAAGCCAGGTGGGCTGGAACGAGCCAGCCCAGCAGCTCCTGGCCCTGCTGCTGCCACTCTGCACAACTCCCACACCTCTCTCTCCCCAGGCTCTGCTCCACGCCTCCCTCCCCTCAACACAAGCTCTGGGATGTTTTCACTTCTTCTGCCACCACCAGGGCAGGAGGTGGTGTCCACACCTCCCGTCCCACCTGCTCCAAAGCAGCTCCCCCCCAGACCTCCAGGATGCTGAGGACACTCCTGCCCTGTCTCTCCACCAGAGCAGTGTGTCACCAGTTCCTCCTCCTTACTGAGCACAATGGCAGTGCCTGTTCCCCCTCCCTTTCCTTCTGCAGAGGAGCAAACAGCTCAGGAGCTCCCATCTCCCACATCCCAGCCCCTGGGCACCTCCAGGCACCCCCTGGACACCTCCAGCCATCCCTTGGGCACCTCCAGGCACTTCCTGGGCACCTCCAGGAACCCCCTGAGGACCTGCAGGCACCCTCTGTGCACCTCCAGGCATCTCCTGGGCACCTCCAGGCATCCTCTGGGCACCTCCAGGCATCCCCTGGGCACCTCCAGGCATCCTCTGGGCACCTCCAGGCACCCCCTGGACATCCCCTGGGCACCTCCAGGCATTCCCTGGACACCTCCAGGCACTCCCTGGGCACCTCCAGGCACTCCCTGGGCACCTCCAGGCATGCCCTGGGCACCTCCAGGCACGCCCTGGGCACCTCCAGCCATTCCCTGGGCACCTCCAGCCATTCCCTGGGCACTTCCAGCCATTCCCTGGGCACTTCCAGGAACCCCCTGGGCACCTTTCTCTGCCCCCCCCAAACCAAGCCTGCACAGGCAAAGCACCTTTCTCCAGCCACAGTTACCTCTTGTCTATCCAAAATCGTTGAGGAAACCAACGCCCACAATGAGAAACTGCTCCCAGGAGCCCTGCACCGTCCTGCCAGCGGGCTGGGAGAGGGGTGAGGAGTCTTCAAACCTTTGTCTTCCCCCTGAGCAGGCCCAGGGTGGTGGTTGGTGGTCAAACACTTTTCTCTGCTGACACCTCGTGCTGGGGAAGCAAGCACAGAACAGATGGCTCAGTTCCCCTGGCAGCTCTGATAAGGAAAGGCATTTATTTCATTTATTTACTGCAGGGTACAGCACTGGAGGAAGACTGGACCCCTTTCTCATCACTACTTGGACCCTGGCTCTACAGGATCATTTCTGCCCCATCAGAACCACCTCTGCCACTCCAGGAGGACTCACTTTGGGACTGCTCCCAACACCCTGACCAACAGGGTGTCAGGCTGTAGCTCTGACTCTGTCAGGGTTCTCCAAAATTGTTGTTTGTTTGCTGGTTTGGTTGGGTGGTTTGTATTGTTAATATTCCCAGTAAAGAACTGTTATTCCTATTCCCAAATCTTTGCCTGAAAGCCTTTGATTGTAAAATTATAATTTGGTGGGGGTGAGGGGTTTACATTCTCCATTCCAAGGGAAACTCCAGCTTTCCCTGGCAGAGACCTGTCTGTCCAAACCAAGACAGATTTTGAGGAGGAACCAGCAGTGAGCAGGGTGGGGACATCTGCCCCCGGAAGCTTCTCCCAGCCCCCTGAAGTCATTCTGCAGGTCACTCCCTAAAGCTGCTTTTGCACAGTGCAGAACACGACAGGCTGTGTGGAGAAATGCAACAGCAGGGCTTGCTGGGACACAAAGGAGGCTAAAAGCTGCAATCTGAGGGGGACTAGAAAATCACTTTTGTCCCCTACTCCCTTCAGAGAATCCCAGAACCTTTAAGGGTGGAAAAGCCCTCCTGTATCATCCAGTCCAACCTGTGCCTGATGCCCACTGTGTTCCCAGCCCAGAGCACTGAGTGGCACCTCCAGCCATCCCCTGGGCACCTCCAGGAACCCCCTGGGCACCTCCAAGCATCCCCTGGGAAACCTCCAAGCATCTCCTGGGCACCTCCAGGCATCCCCTGGGCACCTCCAGGCATCCCCTGGGAAACCTCCAAGCATCTCCTGGGCACCTCCAGGCATTCCCTGGGCATCTCCAGGCATTCCCTGTGCACCTCCAGGCACCCCCTGTGCACCTCCAGGCACTCCCTGTGCACCTCCAGGCACTCCCTGGGCACCTCCAGGCATCTCCTGGGCATCTCCAGGCACTCCCTGGGCACCTCCAGACATTCCCTGGGCATCTCCAGACATTCCCTGGGCACCTCCAGCCATTCCCTGGGCATCTCCAGGCACTCCCTGGGCATCTCCAGGCACTCCCTGGGCACCTCCAGGCACCCCCTGGGCACCTCCAGGCATCCCCTGGGCACCTCCAGCCATTCCCTGGGCATCTCCAGGCATCTCCTGGACACCTCCAGGCATTCCCTGGGCACCTCCAGGCACTCCCTGGGCACCTCCAGGGATGGACACTCCAAACCTCCCTGGGCAGCCCCTGCCAAGGCCTGAGCACCCTTTCCATGCAGAAATTATTCCTGAATTTTTTTTTTCCCTTACTCAAAGGGAATTCTTCCCTTGCAGTAGAGAAAATCAGCAGCAGTGGCTAAAAACGATCCTCAGCATGAAAAATGTTTGGTGGGAAGGCAGTGCCCTCCCAGCCAGCCCTCCTGGCCCTGGGAAGGCAGTGGGGAACTGGATCCCTCCTGCCTTCCAACCCTTCAAACCATGCCTTCCCTGCTTCACAGGCAGCAGCTCCACACTCTGCACTGGAAAGGAATCACCAACAACCTCCTGGAGCTTTCCAAGAAGATAATTTCACTCACAAGAAACCAAACCCCTCGGAAAACCAATGCCAAGCTCAGCACTGTGCTCTGAGCTGCCTGGGGAAACATTTCCCTGCCCAAGCTCATCCTTTGCACATGGGGTGATATGCCATGGCCAGCTGGATCTTGATGGGAACCTGCATTTGGAAGCACTTTAATGAGGATTCATTGGTTTAAAATCTTCTAAAATTCAAGGTGCAGAGAAACCAAATATCAAAAAAAAATTCTCCAAAGATCCAGCGACCTCCAGGAAACCAGAGCTGGTTGGAAGGAATGTGAGTGACCCAAGGAACCCAAGAATGCAGCCTCCAATTTTCACTGTACCCCCAACAAAGACCTGGTACAACACCTGAGTCCCTTTGGGGAAAAAAAAAACCAAAACACAAAAACCCTTAACAATTTCATTTACATAATTACTTTCCTGAGCATCAACAGACAGAGGACTGATACCCTGAGTCCTGATCAATTTTAGCACCACAGGATTAAGAAAGCAAGAAGAAAAAACATTGGAAGTGGCTTCTCTAACGAGACAGGTAAGGATCACTCCTGGGTTGGTGCCACCCAAGCAGCTGGCCTGCAGGGCTGCCATCCTTCCCGGGAAGGAAAGGCTTTCCCACTGTTTGCAGGGATTTACTCCCAGGTGTAATCCTGAAGGAGCAGCCTGGGGAGCCTCCAGGACCTGCTCCCAACACCTGCCAGGCCTCTTGGCAGGATTGATTGATGGGCTGGGCCCCTGCTGGGCATTAAACCCACTTGAAATGATGTTCCAGGTGCCAGGATAAAAAGCTGCTGAGACTCAGCTCGGGGCTATCAAAGCTGTGGAAGTTGGTGCAATCAGAGATCACATCAGGCAGCACAATCCCCACTGGAATTATTTTATATTATTAATTTATGCAGTCCTTGTACAGCCCTGAGCTGCCAGCTGCAGGTTTCCCTTCCTTGCTCTGCATTCTGGGTCATTGAAAGGCAGGACAGGGCTCCTGGAACACGGATTTAGGCTTTTCAAAGTGCACAAAACAAACCCCTCCCTGCCCTGCAGTCCCCGTGGTCAGGCTGTACCCTTGATAAAAAAAAAAAAAACAAACCCAAAATCTACTAAAGACCAAGGCTGTGACTTTCCCAGCACTGCTCAGATGCCAAGAGCAGATAAACCCAGGCACTGGACACGGAGGAAGTTGATCCTGATGTTTATCACATAATAAGGAACAATCTTTATCTGGCCATGAAATCCCCTGCAAGGGCTGGGCTGGGATTATTTCTGCTGCTCCTCCAACGTGCCCGAGCTCTGGGTTTGCCTGGAGAGCTGCCTGGGAACCCCACACTGGGACTGAAACCAGGGTGAGGGGCAGGAACTCTGGTTTAACCCAACCCCTGGCATCTCCCTTCAACCCTTTCCAGGGGTTGTCTGAACCCAAAGCCACTGCAAAGCTGCTCCCCTGCAGTTTCCACCCTGCTCCCAGCACACTCACTAACCACGGGGTGTGTGTGGGGGGGAAAAATCTCCATAATTCCCATTTTAAAGGAGAACAAGAAGCTTTTCCACAAAAACACACCCCAGACAAGGTGCTTCAGCTGCCAACACTGCCCAGCTCCCTGTGTTTACCTAAAGCCACATGAAGAAAGCCAAAAGCAATTTAAAATAGGTGGGTGAGGATATGACAACAGGGCCTTCCAGCAAAAGGAAACGTGGCTGTTCCTCCTGGCCCTGTTTGGCACACACCACGGGCTCTGGGCTGTTTGCTCGCCCTCACACACACTGATAACAGGAACACTCCTTATTTTTATTTTTTTTTTTGGTGCTGCTTTACCCCCCCTGGCCTGGAAGATGTCCTGCAGCAGTGATTAAATGAGGGGAAAATTACAGGGAATGGGGAATATCAGTGCTACAAAAAGTTCATTTTTTCACACGCTGTTCCACAGCTTCTCCCAGGAATCTGCAGGCAGAAAGTGCTTCAGGAATGGTCAGGTGTGTGCCATGCAGAGCGTGACTGGGCTGCAATTCACCACAGCCTGAATTGAAATGTTTCACTTCTGAAAGCCTCCCTAAGAGGTGGGAGTTGTTTGGAAAACAATAATAAGAATCTTTGAAGATACCCTAATGGTTTTCACTGAAGTCCATGGGAATTTATCAGAGGCTCTAAGGAACAAAAACTAAAGCAGATGTTGAAAACCCAGAAGTTTTAGCTTTAGCTGAGATCCTCATGGGAAAACTTTCCAGCCTGCAGAAACCACAAAGAGGATGGAGAGCTCTTGCTCATGGCCATGGACAATTCCAGAAGTAATTCATGGGTCAAAGACTTTTTTCCAAAGCAGACTTTGCCTCTGAAGCCACCACCAAGCTCTGCAAAACTTTCCCCTACAGATACCCCTCACGTGGGCAAGATAAAGCCAGGACTGTACTCTGGAAGAAAGAGGCAAAGGGTGTCTTTACAACACCCCAGGGATGAAGGGAACACCAATAAACTGAGCTCCAGCCCCTGAAGCCTCTGGACAAGGTGGAAAGGAGTCCCAGGCACCCCAAGGGTGGTCACAGGGGTGGGGTATTGGGGCTGGGCTCTCCCAGCCTCCAGCTGCTGTTGGGATGCAGCTCTGAGTGCCACAGGAACAGCAGAGGCTCCCTCAGACACCTGAGAACCCAGAACATGCTGGGCCTTAGTGCCAGAGGGGAAAGCTGGGCTGGCAGAGGTGGAACACAAGGTCTTAGAATCACAGAACCCTGGAAGGGTTTGGGTTGGAAGGAACCATAAAGTTCATCTTGTTCCTCTCCCTGCCATGGGCAGGGACACTTCCACTAACCCAGGGTGCTCCAAGCTCCATCCAAGCTGGCCTTGGACACTCCAGGGATCCAGGGGCAGCCACAGCTGCTCTGGGCTCCCTGTGCCAGGGCCTCCCCACCCTTACAAGGAAGGATTTCTTCCCATATCAACCCCAAATTTCAGCTGAATCCACTCCCCTTTGTCCTGTCACTCCAGTTCCTGATGAAGGGTCCCTCCTGTATTCCTGTACACAGCCTTGTCCTCACCCACCCAAGAGGAGCAGCAGGAGAAACATCAACACCCCCTTTTCTCACCATGTGCTCCCTACAAGCCTCAAGCTCGGGTGGACCTCATCCTGCCCTGAACCTCTGCCCAGGTCAGAGCTGGAGCAGCCCAGGCCAGCAATGACCAAAGCAATCCCTTGGCCAAGGGGGCTGCAAACACCTCCCATGGCTCAAAGGACATCTCCTCTCCACGGGCAAACAGCCACCCCGGGAGAGCTCGCTGCCTTCCCTTCACTCAAACCCTTCTGCAGCCCTGGTGTGTGCTCAGACACACACCTGTGTCCTGAGCCACGTCTAAAATGTGCAGCTGTACAGCCTGGAGATGCAGCACACGCATCTGAAAGGAGAGACTGGCTGGCTGGAGGATCCAAGTGCTGGCCTGCACAAAGGGCAGGAAGGCCAGGGCGAGCTGCCAGCTGGGGGCTGGCTCAGGCTGTGTGCATTGCTAAACCTTGGCCTGACCTACCACTGGGGCTGGGGACAGGAAATACTGAAGAGAGCTAAAAACCTCCAGCCCGATCTTCAGCTGCAATTGCAGAAGTAGGTATGAAGGTCAGGGCAGGCAGATAAGGAGATGAAACAGCCGTGACCCACGGTTCACCTACAGCTCATCTGTGGAGCCGACCACATCCCATCCCCAGCCTGGGACAGCACACACGAGCTCAGGCCCAAGAGCCTGGGCACAGTGCTGGGCTGGGAGGCAGCAACTCACTCATGCACAGCAACAGCAGCACGTCTGACAGCACCCGGGTTCCAGCATTTAGTTAATACAGCCCTGGAGAGGGACACAGAGGGGGGAAATCCAGGCAACCTCTGTGCCACCCTTCCCTGCTCCTGAGCTCCCTGAGCTCCTGCTGCAGGCACCTCCAGCAGCACGTGGAGGAGCAGCAGGAGGCTCCTGTCAAAGCCATCCCAGCACGTGCAGCTGCCCCGCTCCCTCAGAGCTGACTCTGCCTGAGGAGTTTCCCTCACCCAGCTCTCAAGGCAGCTCTAATTACACTCAGGCACAGGGCTCCGAGCCAGGAACCGCAGGAGACACAACGGGAATCGCAAAGCCATCAGCCCCAGAGCCTCCCCAGTGCTCTGCCTGTTTGACCAAATCCTTTTTGCTCTTTGCCCCAGACCTCGGGACACGAGGTGGGAGCGTATCCTCCAAGAGCATTTGCCATTTCATAGTAAACCAGGCAGCATGAGGCCAACACAAGCCTGTTATTGGCCAAGAGCAGAATCTGGGCCATCTGATGTTTTAAACTTATTAATTCAGCTGCAGCTGGTAAAAGCACAGTTCTAAAAAAATGTGTGAATTCAAATAACCGGCTCCCATCTAATCCGCTCGCATCGCGCTCTGCTGCAGTGCAGTTAATTAAATGGTTCTCGTTATAAATCCACTTTCCCCAGAAGCCTCATTAGCCAAATTAATGTGGTGCATATAGAGCACTTAACCCTTTCAAGAGACTGGCTTTAACAACAGCCTGGCTCTACCTGGCCACTGGAGAATCCCTCTCAGCCCTTCAGAAGGCGGAGGGGCAGAGCCAGCACCCGGAGAACAACTCGCTAGTGCAATGTGACCGTAGGAGAACCATCCCACAGCACAGCCCACCACACCTCCGAGCCTCTGGAATAAATGCCTGATGGAAAGGAGACAGGGAACCATCTCCCAGTGAAACAGACACTGAGATCTGACTCAGAGAGGCAGAACTCTTCGGGAGAAGCCACTGACACTTCGAAGCATGCCCTACAAGAGCGATAGTGCCCAAGTCTTGATACAAACACCTGGATACCTGAGCAGGTGACCAGTCTGCCAAAAAGATCCCCTTTTTTGGGATACACGAAGAGATCACCCATCTCCTGTCAGCATCAATCCCCCAGCCCAGGCAGAGGGGCCGAAACACATCTCCCATTATTGCTACCAGCCCCACACCTATTGTACAACACCTCAAAGGAGATTCAGAGGTTGTATCTCAACAGCACAAGAAATACATTCCAAAAAATAGGAATTTTAACTACAAATACCAACTTCTAGAAGGAAAGGCATCTCTTGAGTCTCCCCTCTCCAATTCCCTTCCCTCATTATCAGCAATAGCTACAATTGCTCCCATTTACAACAAAAAGCTTCATTTAAATTGTTACACCAGCATCCCACAAACACAGAAAACTTGCCAAATCATTGGCTTGGCTTTCCTTATCAACACACACAAACGATAAACACTACTCTGGGTTAAAGCAGTGTTAATCAAGCAGTTCACCAAGTCAAAATAACAGCTCCAGCTTGCCAAGCTGAGAACACGCAGCTTTATGTGCACAGCCCCGTTTCTTAACTAGGGACCCCAAAACAAACAGGGAAGCGCATCCAAGGGTCTGCTCCTCTGCTCCCATCCCCGAGCGGCTGGAGCAGCACGGGGACTGAAGAGAACACAATCAGCAAGCATTAACAAATTTGGAGAACCGAGACAACGAAAGGCCAACAACAACAATCTTCTTTTCACAATGACAACTCAGTCCAACCTCTTCCAACCCCTTACCTGTCTTAGGGGTTTGCACAGCGCTTTGCCCCGGGGAACAGACACCTCGCAGAGCGCAACCACCAACAGCATCCGTCGGCTGAGAGGCATCTGCAGCCAAGCAAGGATCCTGCCCGGCTGCAGGGGGGGTTATCCACGGAGGTTAAGTCAAGGCAAAGAGGGCAAGCTGCCCTTGGAGGCATCTTCATGGCACGTCACAAGGATTCTACCGCGGGCACAAGGCGGGAGCTCCCGAAGCCGAAGATGCAGCGGCGGCGCTTTCCTCTCGACGGCCGCGGTCCTGAAGTCTCCTGCAGCAAACACGGAGTTGTGCTCCTGCACGGGAACGGCCTTCCAAAGCTCAGCAGCCCCCGGGACAGGAGAACTACGGCACACAACGTTTTGGTTTTTTTTTTTCTCTCTCCGGGCCGCCTCCGGCTTCTCCTCTCCCCATCTGTACTACACCGGGAGCGGCTGCGCGGAGCGCGCGGCGGGGCCGGGACGCGAGCAGGGCACATGCACATCCGAGGCGTGTGGAACCGGTGGGCTTCGAAACCGGTCCAAAATAAGGCACTGAGACACCACGCAAAAGGTTTTTAAATTACCGCCTCCAGCTCTCAGGAACTCTTCATCCATTCAGCACTAAACCCACAACTGCTGAAAAGCCCCTGGAGATGGAGGAGCGCCTCGCGTACGGCAGGAAAGGCTTTATTAACAGCATTTAAACACTTTTTAAGGACTCATTTCTCTTTTTCTTTTTGGCAATTTTGGTGCAAAGGTTTTGTTTTTTTTTTTAACGTGCAAGATTCAAAGCAATCTCGAGACTCTTTTTTTTTTTTTTCTTCGAAATTAAAAAAAAAACGAAAAACACCAACAACAAAAAAACCAAAAAAAACCCAAGAATCAAAACTAAAGGCAAACGTGTTGGGTGAACGAAACAAATCAGAAAACTTAAAATTCAGGCAACTCCAGCTCTTCCAACCAGCGAAGCCCCGGGCTTGGCCACCGTTCCGAGGGCGCAGGGCGGTTGCTCCCCTGCTTCTTGCAGCAGCACTGCCGCCCCGTCCCGCTGAGGAGGAGGAGAAACGCAGCAAAGTGCCCCCTTTTTCACTGCCAACACGGGGGCCACGGCAAGGCCATCAGAGAACAATTCTTCTGACTGGTACCACAGGTCGATCAACGCGAAAAGTGCCGGTGCTCTCTCTCTCTCTCCCTGCTTCTTGCTCAAGACCCACAACTATCAGCTCAAATTGGGCGGCAGCAGCAGCAGGAACCCCTCGGCTGCCAACACAGGGGGGGCGGCCAAGCGTGTTTTTTTTTGGTCGTCAATTCACTTCCAGGCAGAAAAACCATTTTCCTCAAAAGAAACAATTTATTTAGAATGAAACAAAATCAGCTCAACTGTGAGCGCATGTTTGAGTGACAGCTACTTTTAAGCTGTGTGAGCCATAAAAAGGGTATTCCTTTACTTTTCCAGCAATCTTGTGTACACAGCACAAAGCAAAGAGGTCATTTTTTTTTCCACTTAAAACACGGGCATTGGCATCACAATAGCAGATACACAACTTTTTTTTTTTTTTTTTTAAAGCTGCCATTTTAGTAAAATGCACAAATACTAAACAGATAAGCTTTCTTCCACCAGGAGGCCCATGTAAATTCCACATAAGCCACAGCTTCTCTTCCCAAAGGTCCATTAGAGCTTGGTATCCCATGCGGTTGTCTTCTGCAGTCCACCAGATTTGCTTGCAGGAGGGAAAAAAAACGTTATTTCAATACAAATGTGTACACCAGATTTGGGGTCTTCCCCGCCCTACATTAATACAGATGAACATAAAGATCTAGGAGGCCTTTTCTGAATATTCTACTCAGACTTCAAAAAAAGCACCAATACCACCCACGGCCACGAAACCTCGGAATGAAGTCGCCTTCCAGGGAGAGATGCAAAACAAGTAGTGCAGGGCTTCTTTTTGGACCAGGATTAAACTAGGCTTACAGTACTGATGATTACTCAATTTGCAATAACACTCGATGGGACACATCAAAATCATGAACCAGGAGGAAAACCAACCTAATTCTTGTTAATTCGGTTGACTTTCCTCGCCGGGCATTTCCTGAAGGCAACTTATCAACAAAACCACGAAATGTAGTGTTACACAGCTCTTCTGCTCTCGTTTTGCTGCCCAGTTCTAGCAGCAGACAATGCCAATGTTAAAAGGTCAAATCAAAGACACGGCCAAGATAATTTAAAAATTGTTACTATTGGAGTTGTATCTCCCAGCCATCGTTCTCACACAATCGGAACTGCCGGGAGATGAATATTCAATGAACCATTCTCTGCACCACCCCGTCTGCTTTAAGCCTGATAACAAAAAATCACCTCATCGTTCAGTCTGTCAGTCATTGGAATATCTGTCCTTCGGTGCCATAAAGGAATAAACAGGGGGACAAAGGGGAAAGAACCCCAAAAGCTCTAGAGCCACACGGCAACCATTTCTTCCCCTCTGGGTACACAGCACTCCCCAGGAGCGCTGCCCTCAACACTGTTTTGCTTAGAGCCAGGAACTACCAATCTCCAAGCCACTTTTTTCCCTGAGTCCTCAGAGTTTTTGAACTTTTGTCTTCACAATTTTGATTCACTCCTCCTCCCCATTAACACCTCAGGCCTTTCACCTCAGTTACCATCAACCAGAGGGTTCCGAAACCCACACAAGAAATTAAAACCCGTTCTTCACAAAACTCGGCTCGGTGCAGAGGCCAAGGAAGTCGTTCACCAAAATATTCCATCTTTAACATCCTTGTAGGAAACAAAAGACAGAGAGAGAGGGCAAGGTTTGTCTGCCTGGCAATAATGGCCCCTTCTCTCTGCGAGGCTGACAAGGATGTGTTGGTATTTGTGCCCCTAAAACCTCTGGATTGAGGATAACCTCGGTGCTCCCGTGGCAGCAGCTCGGCAGGAGCAAACAAAAGCCACTGGCCGGAGGCCAAGGAAGTTGCACAGAGTTCCCAATTGAAAGAAATAAAACAACAAGCTAAAATCTCCAACAAAACTGCCAGTCATTTGAGGTTCTTTCCCCAAAGCATAAAGCACAAGGATGAAATGATTGAGGAAAAGGACATCCTTTTTCCAGGCTAATTCAACACGCTAATGAAACAGAAGAACACCAGCTGCACACAAGGTTGGGAGGGAATACTGAGCTCTCTGCCAGAGCAACGTTAATGCCAGACACAAGGAGAGAGCCAACAGCTGCTACATCTGGTTTGCTCTAGACACAGTGGTATCACCCACGGGCTTCTAAACCTTCAGCCCTGGCCAAGCTGACTTCAGTGGACAGTTACTCCAATGGGGAACCCCTCAGACCAAGGATGGAAAAGCACAGCCCGCCCAGCTGCACCGGCACGGGAATTCAGTGCTGGCAAAAAAAAAAAAAAAAAAAAAAGAAAGCTGCCAAAGTTTTGCCACAAAGAACCCTCAAAGGGTGTTAACATCCTTGCTTACAAAACAGAGCAGCAACCACAAATAAACCAGATTCAAAGAAGCAGGTGCTCCATTAAACCAAGGAACCAGAAAACCTGGAGTCAAACACAGCCTCACCCGCTCCTCCTGGCCCTCCAGCACAGCACAATTTAACAGCCTGTGGCAGGTGGAACCCCCGGGATTTTCCAAGGAAAAATGGAAGTGCACCTAGCAGGCTCTTCCCAAAAGGCTTCCCAGACCAAGCTGGCTTTGACAAGCTATGTTGACCCCAAGTTTTATGTGTTTTTTAAGCAGGTGCCTGCTGCGGATCAGCGGAACAAACGCCGCTCTCTGTGACTTCAAAATGTCCAACACAAACTTCAGTGCTCTTTTTTTTTTTTTTTTTTTTTTTTCCCCTGCCAGTTTTGGGCAGATTTAAATTCCCAGCTGTTCAAATCTCTTTCCTAGAAAACTCTTGCAAGCGATTTCTGTCAGATGAAATGAGAAAACCCCCCTCTGAATGGGAGCAGCACTCGCAGCATTGATCACCTGCTGACACACAACAGGCACCTGCTCCAATTCAAACATTCTCTGCAGTAAGTGGTAAACGCGCTGTACCTTCCCAAACACAGGGATTTGCATTTCCAGTGCCATCCCCCAAAATTCTCGTTGTTAATAGTAAGCTGAACAGCTGAATTCTGCCATCTCTTACATTCACGTTGAAGGACAACCCAGAAATCCTGGGGTTTACCCTCTAATTTAAGAGCATTAAATGAGGCTTTCGCTTTTGCGTTTCGAAAGAAAAGCAGCTAAGAAAACAAAACCTGTGTTTAAGAGATGCTGCCACATTGGAATTCTCAGTTCACCACGATGTTTGGGATACTGGGCCCATTCATTCTGGGCAGATAAAGGAAGCAAAGCCCTCTTAAACCACAGCCCCCTCTGACAAGTGGTTCAGTAACAAAAAAATTCCTATTTTTGTGACAGAAACTCAAGCAAGTTCAGTTACACCCATAAAATACATTCAAGACATTTCCTCCTTCATCTCCTGTTGGCAACCTGTTCCACACTTTGAATTTGATTTTTGCTGTGCAAGTTGTAACAGGAATCAACTCGTGCCTGTATCAATTATCCAAGGAATCTACTGGAGCGTGGAGCAAGCGAGGCAGCGTCGCTTCTCCGCTGCCCAAATCCCTGAAAACATGGCTAAGTGCAAGACTACATTCTGGGTTTAAGTGCAAGATTACAATTTTGGGGCCTGTAAAGAGATACAGTGAGATTTTACACTTCAGTTTAGAAGCTGCTGCAACATCCTTTTGGTTGGTAAACAGAGTATCACGGAATCAGATCCCGTCAGGGTCTGAGATCCCTTCTTCCCTCCTCAATGCCTGGATTACCAAAGGTGGCTGAGACAGCTGGAGAAAAGTGCCCAATGATTGGGGGAAAATAAGAAAAAATTAACTACGTTCTTTGGAAAAAAAAACCAAAACAAAACAACCTGCAAACTGTTTCATCCTTGAATCACAATAATAAGAGCTCAAACCTCGGCATCTTGGAGTATTTTTAATAATCCTCCAAGATGCTAACACCACTTTACTCCAGGTGCCCATGATAAACCTCATGTAATGCCCGCTGCACACTGTACCTGAAAAGTCCCTAGCAGACAGCAGTTCCTTGCTATTAACAAAGAGGTAAAATGTTAATGAGAACTTTCATGTAATTAAATTATCACAGAATGAAAAGCATCTCTGGAGAGAAGCACTTACTTGCTCAGTTTGCACTGTGGAACCAGACCCCACTGAACCTGCAACTCTTGGAAAACAAAACAAAAAAACCAAAAAAAAAAACCAACAAAAAAAAAGGCAATAAAACCAAAACCCCACAATATAACTCAAGTTCTCCTTAAAGCACCTCCTTGTTTCCTGCACACCAGAGTGAGCACAAGACATTCCTGGTTTGCAACAAAGTCCTCAGCTCTTCACCAAACCTCACTGCTACAAACCCAAAGTGCACATATGGGATACACCGGGAAATCAGGGAAATACACCTGTTAAAAAAAACAACCCAGTTTCAGTGCATGCACCTGGGGGGGGCTGGATGAAAAAGGAATCCCTTTCCAAAAAGGAATTCAGTGTTCTGCTGTGTACCCGAGAGCAGCTGCTGCTCACCTGAAAAACATCGACCTTGAGCCACGAGACTCAACAGTGGGGAAACCACTGCGGCTCCCCAGGGAAGGGATCCCATGGGCCAAAGGGCCGCTGGCCTGAGGCCAACACGGAATTTCAAGGGCTCAAAAGAGGAGCTGACACCAGTTTGTTATTAAAGTGTGGTTTTCCATTTCCACTGAGTGCTTTAAATCTGGTCTGTTTGGTTTGGAGCTCTCTCGAGGACGAGCTCTTGGGACTTGCTTTAAAATACATGAAATGAAAAAAGGACGTGAATCTAAATTAAGAAGATGGGAGTTTTTTCTTTCCCCCCCCTCCCCACCCCGCCCCCGCCCCCCCACAACCCCAGTTTTTCTTATTTTTCTATTTTCTGTAAATCAAAGCAGGCTGAGCCTCCCTGCTGTCCCCACTGATAGGGAATTCTCAAAATATCCTATTCACGCTACTCCTAACCAACCTCTCTGGCTTCTACCTTTATAGAAAAACGTAGTAACAGAAAATCGGGCTGGGAGAATCACCTACAAACAAAGATCTATTTAAAATAACAACAGGGCTGGCTAAGGCTGTATCCCATAGCACCTGGCACACGCTGGAGGGGCTGCATGGAGGAGTAGGCAGGGTTGGGAACAGAACACGAGGGCCCTTAGGACGCCCCACGGACAATGATCATGACCAGATAGTCGTCCTCTGATTTGGCCAACGCCTTGGCCGTGGAGTCCAGGAACTGCTGGGAGAAATCGCAGGGCGGGAAGGCGTGCAGGACCCCGCTGTTCTCCTTGTCTTTGTTCCCCCCCACAGGAAGGCTGATCACCCCAGCAGCCTGCTTTTGCTTTAGGTAGGACACCAGATTCCTGAGCGGCCTCTGCGTGGAGGTGGTGGCGGCCTCGGCGGCCCCGGCTGCGGGGCGGTTGTCTGAGGCGCCGGGCACGGCCAGAAGGACGGCGTAGCCCTTGGGCCCCGCCACCTTGATGCGCCGGTTGACCTCGTCCAACTTGGGCTGGTCCAGACGGAGACGTTGGGTGATCTTGAGCTGCGCCACTTTCCCCCCGGTGGCTCCCTCCACGAGGAGGCTGCTGGCGACGCCGAGGTCTCCCTGGAGCAGGTGCATGTTGGACGGGAAGTTGCTGTTCTTCAGCAGGAGCATCCCCTGCCAAGCCAGGCACAGCTTGGGCGCTGCCCCGGCCTGCGCCGCTCCGTCCTGCTGCTGTTTCTGGGGAGGAGGTTTGAGCCGGGAGCCTCCGCCGCCTCCCTCCGTCACCCGCTCGTCCTTTTTGGCCGGGCTTTTGCACTCCTGGGCGGCGGCGGCGGCGCGATGCTTGCGCTCCCGCTCCGCCGAGTTCTTGCGGTCTCGCTTCTCGTTCTGCCCCCGCTCCAGGCTGCCCCGGCGGGACTCCCGGATGGGGGAAGGTCGCTCCAAGAGGAGCAAGCGGGAGGAGCGCTCGGGGTCGTTACTGTAACGCTCCCGGCCTCCCAGGAGCTCGGGGCTGCGGTCCGGGGGAGAGGTTGTGGCCAAGCAGTGGCGCTTTCGGGAGGAAGAGGAGCGCTCGCTGTCAGGGGAACGGTCCAAGTGCCGGCCTCCATCCTCCGCCAGTCTCCGTTTCCTAGGCTGATCCCTACTGCTACTGCCCAGCTCCCTCTCCCCGCGGTCCCGCTCCAAGGACCACCCGTCCCGGCGGCGCTCCAGGCTTTCCAGCGGGTCATAGGCAGCTGCCCGATTACTCCGGTCCCGCACAGGGGGCGGCGGGGGCACCCACTCTGTCTCGGTATAAAGATCTCTGTCACGGTCTCTATAGAGCAACGGTGGCGTCCTGTCCCGGGCCCCCCGCAGAGGGTCGGGGGGGGCTCCCCGGTGAGCCCCAAAAGCAGCCGCCTCGGCCACCAGCTCGTAATGAGCCGGGGGCGGCAAGGGCAGGGGCTGCAGGTAGGGCTGCTGGTACCGATGCTCCGTGTCGGCAAAGTCTACGCGGAGCCGGCGATCCGGCCCCCCCAGGGGGAAGCCCCGCATGTGGGTGCAGGCCGCCTGCGCCGCGTCCAGGCTCTCGTACTGGATATAGGCCCAGGAATCCCCTTTGCGGTAATCGATGGTGCGGATGGTGCCAAACCGATCAAACTCCCTGGCCAGGGCCGCCAGGGGCACCCAGGGCCCCAAGCCGCCCACCCAGAGCCGGGTGGTCGGGGTGGCTTTCCCATACCCGATCTTGATGGGGTTGCGCAGCAGCACCTTCCCCGACATGGCCAACTTGGCCCGGTGCGCCATGTCCAGATTCTCAAACTTAAGAAACCCATAGGTGCTGGTCTGCCCACGCCCCGGCCTCTTGATGTCCACCTCAGTGATGACCCCGAAACGGTCAAACGCTCGCCGCAAGTCCGACTCGCTCACGGTGATGTCCAGGTTGCCCAGGAACAGCGTGCGGTTGGCTCTCTGGTCATCCTCGGGGCTGATCTCCTCCTCACCGGCCGCTCCGGCGCCGCCTCCTCCTCCTCCACGGAATCCCCCGGCCGCCGCCACGCCGGCCACGCGCTCCAGCCCGTAGGCCGGCCGCACCCGCGCCTCGTAGAAGCCGCCGTAGTCCCGCTCCCTCTCCAGCTCCCTCGGCAGCGGCGGCGGCGGCGGGAGCCGGCCCAGGGCGAGCTGCTGCAGCCGGTAGTCCCGGTATCCCAAAGCTCCGCCGCTGCCCGCCGGCGACAGCGCCCGCTGCGCGGCCCCGGCCGGCGGGTGCCGCACGGCCGCCGCCACTGCCCCGACCGCCGCCGTGCCGTAGGGAGACTCCTTGTCCAGCAGCGCCGGGGAGCGGCTGCTGCGCCGGCGGCCGCTGCCTCCGCCGACATAGACGGCCTCGATCTTCAGCGGGCGGTCGTAGAGCACGAGGCGGCCGCGCGCGTGCTTGGCGGCGCGCGCGTCCTCGGGCCGGCGGAAGTTGACGAAGGCCACGCGCTCGTCGGCGGCGCCGGCGCCGGGCGGCAGCCGGCTGATCTTGACGCTCACGTCGCCGAAGCGCTTGAACTCGTGGAAGAGCCCGTCCTCCACCGCCTCGTCGCTCAGCGCCGAGCCCAGCTCGCTGATCTTCAGCGTCTTGTACTCGCCGCCGCCCGGCTCCGACGAGGAGGAGGAGGAGGAGGCGGCGGCGGCGGCGGCCGCCCGCGATTCTCCGCCGCGGCTGCTGCTGCTCCGCGACGCCTCCGCGGTTTTACCGCTGTAGCCGTGCCGGCCCCCGCCGCCCGCGGCCGCCGCCGAACCGGTCTCGTACTCGCGGCTGCCGGCGCGGCCGCCCTTGTCCGCGTGGGCGCCGCGCCGGCCGCTCCCGCTGTTGCTCTCGCTGGACGCCGCCGCCGCTTTCCCGCCGTTGGAGCCGCCGCCTCCGCCGGACGAGCCGCTCGGCTTCTTGCTGCCGCGCGAGGAGGAGGAGGAGGACGCCGAGTCCTCGCCGCCCCGGGAGCGCTTGGCCTTGGCGGGCGAGCGCTCCTTGCCCTTCATGGCGGCGGCGGCCGCGCTCCCGCCGGGCCTCCCCGACCGCCCCGCTCACGCACCCGCCGCCATCTTGGGAGCCGCGCCGGCAGCGCGCGCCGCCCCCCCCCGCGCCCATTGGCTGCCCGGGGCGGCGCCCTCTCCCATTGGCTGCCGTCGGGGGGAAGCTCCGCCCGCCGCCTGGCGCTACGCGTTCCCATTGGCTCGCCGCGCTGTCGGTCTGCCAGCCAGCCCCGTGCTCCCGCGGGGGGGGCGGGAATTGCCTCCGTCGCGCGCCTCCCTGCCGCGCTCGCTCATTGGGCAGTTAGAAAGGGCGCGGCGATCTGATTGGACGGTTCCACCTGTCAATCGTGGTAGTTCAACCATGGGAGCACTTTAACTGCCCATTGGACACTGGGCCGAACATACCTCAGCCTTCTAATTGGCTCTCCTACCTGCCAGTTACAATAATCGTTCTCCGTCCCCGCCCAGCTCTTTGCCATTGGCTCTCTCGCTTAGATGTGAGTTCCCGTCGTACCTCTCAAAATCTCGCGAGTTGCTCTTTCCCCGCCCCTTTCCTCATTGGTCATTAGCCAACCCACCGCACTGCTCTGATTGGCTGATCCCTACGCCGCTCACGAAAGAGTGCGCACTGCCCCCCTAAGCCCACTCCTGGTTCATCATTGGGCGAGAAAATGTCCCCAGGCGTCTGATTGGGTGCGGACAGACTGAGTGCTGATTGGCTAGAACAGAAATCAATCAGATTTGTTCTGGCTCTGATTGGGGAGGGGGCGGTGCTTGGCTGGGCTCGCGGTGCGGCAGCGCCTGAGGGCTCAGAGCGCGGCGGGCTGTGGTGCGGAGCGGAGCGGTGCGAGTGCTCCCCTCAGCCCGCCAGTGCACCCACCGGGCTGGGCTGAAGTCACCGCGAGGGGGAAGAGGAGGCAGCTCGGCTGCGTTCAGTGCCTGTCTCACCCTCTCCCTGTTTACTTGCGCGTGTCCGCACCAGGGAATGCAGAGAAAAACTCTCCCGGCGGCTGCAGGAGCCCCGCAGCTCTCTGGGGCTCCCCAGGGCCGGGCCCGCGCTGCTCTGCCGGGTTTGGAACCTTGCGTAGATGCAAGGACTGTCTCGGAGCACGGTCACTCCTTGCTCGGGGCCACCAAACCGCTTGAAATATTTCCCATTTAAAGCTTCACGTCACAGTGGTTATCCTGATACACTCCTGCTTTCGCCCCGTGTTTCCTTGGGGAGTTGGAGCTCGGAGGTTCTCGGAGATGGGGAAGAGCTTTGGGCTCGGTCTGAGGTGAAGGAGCCTTCGCGGCCTCAGTGTCAGGGAATCCCCGCTCCCTGTAAAGGAACGCCTCTAATTCCTGTATTTTGCGAGGATCTCTCTCTAATCCCTGCATTTTCTGACGGTCCCGCTGCCACCTGGGGGCCCTGGGCGCTTCCTCAACTCTTTCTCCTGCTCTGCTCTCCCTGTGGGAAGTGCAGATGGGGAAAAAGAAAAGTTCGAAGCGGGGGAAAGCAGGGGCAGGGCTGGGTCCCACAGCTCTGCATCCTACAATCTCACAAATCGTCACTCTAAACCCTAATATCCCCCAACAAAACCGTAATTTCAGCACCCAAACTCCAATTTCACCCTCACCCCTCCATTTTCACAACCAAGCCTCAGCTGGATTGCCCCAAGCCCCAATTTTGTACTCCAAACCCTCATTTCAGCCCCTCCAAACCCTCATGTCTCCATCCAAACCAATTCATGCCCCAAATGTTAATTTCCCTCCCTAAGCTCCAATTTCACCCCCAAGCCCTAATATCACCCCCTTCTATTCCATCCTTCAAACCTCAGTTTCATACTCCAACCGCTCATTTCACCCCTGAAATTCTAATTTCACCCCGCCATAACTTGATTTCACCCACCAAACCCTCATTTCATTCTCCCAAACCCTAATTCCAACATCCCAAATCCCAATTTCTTCCCTCAGCTGAGTGGCTACCTTATTTGTCTCCTTAATCGTCTATTTTTATTCTATTTTATTTTATTTTTATTAAACTTATAAATTAATATAAAAAGGTGAAACGTCGTTTTTCACACAGTGGAAGGAAAAAGCTCAGGCGATTATGATTTTCCCTCTGGAAAAGTTGTTATTCTGTCAAGATGGTAGCGTTTTACAGCAATACCTCACTTCCAGAGCTGCTGGAAAAGGTTTTGCAGGCCGGGTTGGAGTTGACTGAGGAATGAGACCCAGCAGGCAGCATGGTTTAGGGAGCAGAATATCCCAGTGTACAGTGAGAAAGCATCACTGCAGTCTGGATCACATCCCATGCAGAGATTCCTCCCCTCCAGCTCTTCTCCTGCAGCTCCAATTGTGTCTGTAGGATTATGGAACCCCACTGTAGCCATGGTTTGTGCCTGTGATGTTTTGAATTCTCTGAAACTCTTTCCCAGACACTGTTCTGCCAACAAGAGACACGTTTTCCTAACTGTAACCTGTGTTTACTTTCCTCACTCTGGCTTTGTCCATGGTTTTCCAGCATCTCCAGCCTGAATCCAACCCAAATCCTGCGACTTTCCATCCTGCTTTGGAAGATGCTGGATGCCTGTGCCAGCAGCAGGTGTGGCAATGGCAAAGGAGGAGCAAGCCCAGGTGATTCACGGATGGTTTGAGAAACAACTCATCCCTGGCAGTGCCCATGCCCTGGGCAGGAGGAGCCAGAGGAATTTACATCCCTGGGGTGGAATTTGTCACCTGGGTATCCTGCAGTCCTGGTTTGTAGCCCTGGTTTGTGCCTGAGATGTTTTGGTTTTTCTGAAAACTCTCTTCCCAGAGAGTTTTCTGTCAACAAGAGACACGTTTTCCTGACTGTAACCTTTGTTTGCATTCCTTTCTCTAGGAGGGACTTCTCCTTGATGTCCCTCTGACTTGACCAATGCAGTCAAAGAAGTTTGTCTTTCTTCCACCCTTTGGGTGGGTTCTTTGTAAAATAATATAAAGGGAAGAGATTCCCAAGTAAT
Source organism: Phylloscopus trochilus trochilus (assembly GCA_016584745.2). NCBI lineage: Eukaryota > Metazoa > Chordata > Aves > Passeriformes > Phylloscopidae > Phylloscopus > Phylloscopus trochilus. The sequence continues at coordinate 2,321,637 of WQNJ02000024.1, read as the reverse complement.
AAAAATTGATTAGAGTCGTTTCAGCCTTCTGAAAAGTTCAGAGTCCATGTCGTTGTTAATCTTGAACAGCGTCACCTCAAACCGGTTTGGGTTGGAGGGGGACCTTAAAGCTCCTCTCCTTCCACCCCCTGCTGTGGGCAGGGACACATTCCACCAGCCCAGGCTGCTCAGGGGAGCTGAGGAATCACTCACTGAGGTGAGGGAACAGTGCACAGAAAAGCACAACGTGCCACATTTCAGCTTCACCTGAATTTTTTTAGTTATATCTCATAAAACCTGGCACAGCTCTATGGCTGGAGAAGAAATGCATCGCTTTAACGACAAGTGATAGAGACTTCTGTCTCCAAGGTCCTCTCCTCTTCCCAATGGTGCCTGGGGTTGGGAGAGAAAGACAGGGATTAGAATTCCTCAGCAGATGAGTCACGGGGTAAAAGACACCTTGGGGGGGAGAGCACTGGGCCACATCACCACAGGAACGGGGCCCTCCTGACAGACATTTAATCTGATTTCACTCCCCAACAGCTCCTTCCAAAGGGAGACTTCTCCTCCTGGATTTTTCCACCTCTGCATCAGCTGCTGGTGATGTGGATCTCTGTGGATCTCTGTGGATCTCTGTGGATGTGCATGGGTCTCTGTGGATCAGTGTGGATCTCTGTGGACCTCTGTGGATCTCTGTGGGTCTCTGTGGGTCTCTGTGATCTCTGTGGAGTGCATGGGTCTCTGTGGAGCTCTGTGGAGCTCTGTGGATCTCTGTGGATCTCTGTGGATCTCTGTGGAGCTCTGTGGATCTCTGTGGATCTCTGTGGATCTCTGTAGGTCTCTGTGGATCTCTGTGGGTCTCTGTGGATCTCTGTAGATCTCTGTGGGTCTCTGTGGATGTGCATGGGTCTCTGTTTGGCAGTGCTGGTGTGTTTTGGAGCAGGTTTGGCTCTAGGAAAAGGCAGCACAGCCCCGGGAAGGAGGTCTGGAGAGGATCACGTTTGTCAGGCCATGAAAAACGATCTGGCACAAGCAGGAATCTTCCCCTGGGCCCAGGCTGGAGAAGGAGCGCTGTGCTCTGCTCTGCCTGTGCTTTAGATAAAAGTGTATGAATAATTCAGGTGCCAGATGGCCCTTGAGCCCCTGGCCTAGATCTAAACATCTAATTACAGCTGCTGTCCCTGCGACTTGGGCATCCAGGTCCCTCTGTGGAGCTGGGCTCATCCCACAGGATACTTGGGTGTTGCAGTACCACAGAAATCGACAGTTTCCTGCAAAAACACCCCAAAACTTGGGGTTTAACTGTTTGTTTTCCTTTCCAAACGCAGCTGGAGCAGATCTCAGAGGGTGTGATGGAGGAGGAGATGCCGTGGGCTCCTTGGAAGGGTCCCAGAGCTCCCACTCCAATCCCACCGATCCAGGCAGGCTGGCGAGCACCTCTGCCGGGGAGGCATTTGCCTGCTGGCAGTTTTGCATTCAGACGAGCTGCCGAGCTGCGTCCCAGCTGGCTGTCGGAGACATGGAAATCCATTAGCTCCACTTAGGCGAGGCCACAAGAGCCCTCCCGGGAGCGGAGCTGCCACGCTCCGGCCGGGAGCCGAGGCGCAGCTTCCCCCGGAACGGTGCCTGCCATCCCCGCAGCGGCCCGGACCTCGCCCCGGCCAGCGGAAAAGCACCTGGAGAACATCCACCCTGCGGGATGCCGGGGAGGTTCGGCACCTTGAGGAAAGGAGGGAGGGAGCGGATTTCTCCCCGCAGCCCGGGAAAGCCGCGCCAGGCGCTCGCTGGGATGGAGGCAGCGTCAGCATCCCTCACCCTCCGCTATCCCTCACTGTGCCGCCGCTAAAGCCGAGCTCGTGTTGCCTTGAGCTCTGCTCACCGTCGTCCCCGAGGGCTTTGGGGACAGCCTGGGGTCTCCAAGCAGCGACTTCTGCGGAGCATCCTCAGCACAGAGCATCCTCCAGCAGCCCCAGCACCCCGCGGCTCGTCAGCCTCCTGTCCCCCGGGGATGGCGGGGCTGGGCCCGCGGGGAAGGGAAGGGAAGGGAAGGGAAGGGAAGGGAAGGGAAGGGAAGGGAAGGGAAGGGAAGGGAAGGGAAGGGAAGGGAAGGGAAGGGAAGGGAAGGGAAGGGAAGGGAAGGGAAGGGAAGGGAAGGGAAGGGAAGGGAAGGGAAGGGAAGGGAAGGGAAGGGAAGGGAAGGGAAGGGAAGGGAAGGGAAGGGAAGAGCAGGGAAGGGAAGGGAAGGGAAGGGAAGAGCAGGGCAGGGCAGAGCAGGCAGCCCCTGCCCGCCCCGCTGCCGGCAGAGGGCAACGCCAGCCCGTGAATCACCGGGTCTGATCCGGCCCCGCCGCCGCAGCCCAGCCCGAGACCCTCTGCCCTGGCTCCTCACCCCCCGCCGCTCCCTTTTCTTCTCCATTTCGTCTCTTTCCCTCCGCTGCGTGGGGAGGGCTCGAGTTTAATAAGTAATGAAGGAATTTATGGAGCCATTAGCACGGTAATTGTTCGCTTTCCACCTAATATTCCGAGATTAATGGAGAGGGAAGAATAAACCCCCAAAGCACAGGGAAAATTAAGGCAGGATCAGGGATTGCATTGCAGGGCTGCATCCTTCTCTAAAGCCCCGTGTCCTGAGGAGACCTGGTGCACGGACACCAACCCCGAATTCCCGAGCTTTGGGTACCAAGGGCCCCCCCCCCGTGCTCTTGGTCCCGTTTCCCTCCCAGGGATGGCCCCGCTCAGCACGGTGATGCCTGCACAGGACGGAGCCACCTGATTTTGGGTGGCCAGCCCTGACCGCCGGTGGCCCTGCGGCTCCCCCCGCAGGGATGCAGCCCGAGGAAGCCAAGCGGAGCCCTGGGAAGCTGCGCAATCCCCGGGCTTCAGGCGCTTTGGCTCTGCTCTGTCTCCGGCCCATCTGCCCCCTGCAACCTGCCGCCTTTGCCTTCCAAGCGTTACCTGTGCAGCCCAGAGGAGCCCAAATTCACATGCTGCTCCCTCCCCCAGCCTTCCACCGGCAGGCGGGGATCCGGCCCATCGCCACGCCGTGCCCCGCTTCCTCCCCGTGCCCGGGAGGAGCAGCGGGGCCCCGAAGGGCTCGGCCTCTCTGCGCTCCCGCAGCCATCCCGGCAGGCGGGCGCCTTTGGACGCTGGAGCCCCTGCTGGAGCCATTTCCATGTCACCAACGCGGTGACACGGCCAGGAATGACGGATGAGCTGGGATTGCTGGGCAGACAGCAAACAGGTGGCGGCTCCGGAGGGGGGGACATCACATAACCAAACAGCGAACACCAGAGACTCCATCCCAGCCAGCGCTCTTGGCTGCCTTTGGCAAAGGATTCTCCTTGGAGAGGGAGAGGGAGGGAAAATGGGGGAGACCCCCCCCCGCTCCCCAGGCCTGCTCTGAGCTGTAATGTCAGCGCTGCGTGTGACGCGTTTGCAGCACAAGTGGCACTTGCTCCGGGAGGGAGAGGCAGCGCGAGGGATGCTCTGAGGAGCCAGACAGTGAGACCAGCACCGCGACCTGCGCCCTTCCCCGCGTCCCAGCGGGGAGGAACAAGGACACAGCCTGCGGCAAAAGACATTTCCCAACCATTTGCACGAGCAGCCGGGAAGGGAGGCGCTGGGCAGGAGCGGCACTCGCACAGTGGAGATGGCCCCAGGAGACAGCTCCATGTGCCAGCCAGCTCCAGGCACCTCACACCTCTCTTCCACACCTCTGAGGATCATGCCCATCTCCCTTCGGCTTCAGGGTGGCGTGTGTCACGTCTGGCAGCTCTTCCCTGTGACAGGCTCCAGCCGCGGGGGGTGTGGAGCAAGCCATGCCAAGCTGCACGTCCTCCCCTGTCCCTGTCCCTATCCCTGTCTGTGTCCCTGTTCCTATCCCTGTCCGTGTCCCTATCCCTGTCCCTTTCCCTATCCCTGTCCCTGTCTCTTTCCCTGTCCCTTTCCCTATCCCTGTCCCTCTCTCTGTCCCTGTCCCTATCCCTGCCCCTGTCCCCTGTCCCCTGACCCTTTTCCTGTCCCTATCCCTGTCTCTGTCCCCTATCCCCCTATCCCTGTCCCTTTCCCTATCCCTGTCCCTTTCCCTTTCCCTATCCCTATCCCTGCCCCTGTCCCCTGTCCCCTGTCCCTTTCCCTGTCCCTGCCCCTGTCCCTTTCCCTGTCCCTGTCCCTCTCCCTATCCCAGTTCCTGTCCCTGTCCCCTGTCCCTGTCCCTGTCCCCTGTCCCTTTCCCCATCCCTGTCCCTGTTGCTGTCCCTTTCCCTGTCCCTATCCCTGTCCCTTTCCCTGTCCCTGCCCCTGCCCCTGCCCCTTTCCCTGTCCCTTCAGGGCCTTGCCTGCAGCCCCAGAGGAGAACAGACCAAATCCTCCTGACATCTTCCCTCCTCTCCAACACCTCCCCAAGTGCAATCGCTGGTGTGCTGACACACTTCACCCTGGGGCACAGGTGAGAAGGTGCCTGGGGTCCCTCAGCTCTGAGGACATGTGCTTACCACAAACCCCCAGGATCCTTCCTTGTTATCTGCCCTTCCCATCCCCTGCCATGCACAGCCAGCCCACAACTGGTTTCTCAGCCCATTCACCTGCAGACAATTTTCCATCTCCTCCCAACCAACTCCGGTGCCTCAGTTTCCCCACGCTGGGGGGGTGCAGGGAGCAGTTTTTCCATTCCTAGGGGTGGGCGACGCCCCCACCAAGCCCCCAGCACCTCCCATCTCAGTGCTCCAGCGTGGATTCATCACGTCTTTGTGTCACCAGCAGAAGGGAAAAATGGCAATTAAAATAAATCAGAGGCTGGCAGCTCCATTTGTCATCTGGAGGGGAACAGTTCCTGCCTGGATGGGGAGGGAACTCGGGCAGGAGACAATCAATAAGGCCCACAGGTCTGTAAGGAGACACCCACCAACCTTCAGTCCGTGCCCCAAAGTCAAAACCTGGCCTGACTTTGCCGTTGGAGCAATGCTGGACCTGGGGAAGGAATGTGCGAGTTCAATTCCCTCAGGATCTTGTGTTTCCAAGCCAACAGCCCTGTGCTGCTCAAGGAGAGCCTTCTCCAGGTGTAAGGGGATCCTCCACCCTACGGAGGAGCCGTGAATAATTGATGGTGCTGGCTGGTGGCACAGCTCCTGGGCAGACCTGGGCGCTGAGGGCTGTTCTTCAGGGGGGGGTTTAGCCCAGGATGCTCCCAGGAACAAGGGAATCTTCTCATTTCCAGAGGCCTGGGAGCTGGGAAACGCTTTGGGATCTCAATCCCATCTGCTGCAAAGGGAATCTTCTCATTTCCAGAGGCCTGGGAGCTGGGAAACACTTTGGGATCTCAATCCCAGCTGTTGCAAAGGGCACATGGACACTCCAGGCCACCCTGGTGATTCACATCCACCAAGCTTCATCCCCGTGGTGGCTCCGTGCTCTTCATCCCACGGGACCATCCCTGCCACTTGTGTCTCCTCACGGAGGTTGCTTTGTGGATTTAATTCCATGCTTTTCCATCCCTCCAGGTGGTCCATCAGCAGGTCACTTCCAGAAGGGCTGGGCTCAGTCCAGCACCTCCTCATCTGCTCCCAGCCTCCACAGGGACAAGGACCCAAGCCAGGCTGTCCTTGTCCGGGCAGAGGCACCAGGAATGGTCACTCCCAAAGGAGAACCATGAAGGACGGGGTGGTGGCACCACAAACCTGCCATGGGCAGGCTGGTGGGACCCACAGGGGCTCCACAGGTTGGATGCCAGTCCTACCCCATCAGCAGGATACCTGCTGGGAGATCCTGATGCAAAAAGATCTGGGTTCTGAGACCCAAAGGGCTCAACAGGTGGATTTGTGCAGTGTGGGGGCAGCTCACAGGCACGGGAGCAACCCTGCAGCCACCTCCTGCCCCAGGATCCCCCTCATCTCCATCCCATCTCCATCCCTCCTTCCTCCCCTCTAAGCTGTGATAAATCCTGCGGGTCTTTATCAAAAACCACTCTGTACCTTTGCTGCCTGGAACTCCTTCAGCCATGGACTATGAATTCTTGCTAAATATATATTTAAGGCAGTCGTGGGGATATTTTTAAATGACCCCTGAAGCTATTTCTGCTTAATTTCCCCTCACTTTTTCTCTGTGTCTCTCCCGGATCTTCTCCTCCAGAGAGGACGAGAGCTCATTTTCATCTCTCCTGTCTGGGAGATGGGGTGCCTGACTGGCTGAGGACAAAAAAACAGCCCAAAAAAGAGCAGACAGGGTTGAGCAAGAATAGCAACAGGGCTGGCCCAGGGCAGAGCACAGCAGGGTCCAGCCCCCCTCCAGCTTCAGGGTGCTGCTAAACACCAGTCAAGAGCACCCAGGGTGGAATATTCCCCTCTGCAGCCTCACCCAGGCACCAGTCAGGGCTTTCAGAACCTCTGTAATCTTAAATTAGATTAAACCTAGGTGGGCAGGATGGGATCTACTCCTGGTCCTGATCCTTGGGACCAGCCCCTGCTCAAAGGCACATCCCAGCCAGCTGGGAGAACACAGCGGGTCCAGCCACAGCCCCAAACCCAATTTATTTTTCCACCTTGGGCTGAGCTGTTTCTCTGCTTTACATCTCAATTTTCTCATCTGGCACCTGTGGAAAATCACCCGATTTTCCTGGAGCTCACGAGGCCCCGCAGACGGGAGAGGTTATTTATTTTCCCAGGCAGCCCTCGGGGGGAGGGAGGGAGGGCAGTGCGTGCACACAGGGGTTACTGCCCTGAAACTCTGCCAGGGCAGAAACACAAACCAGTGCAAAACCCCGGGCTGGTGCTGAGGAGAAACCAGTTGATTGGTTTAACCCTTTAATCTCCACCCAGTCTCCTGCCCCTGCTGCTGTCCTTGAGAAGCCTCTGTTCACCTCGTGGGCTCATTCATCTTCCTCAAAGGGTGATTCACCCTTCCAGCTCTGCCCCTCACCCTCCCCATCCATTCCTTTCACGGGTGATGAATTCCCAGCCCTGAGTTCCATCCTGCCACAGCAGCCTCCCCCTGGTGTTGACCCCGTTTGGTTTGGGCATTTCTCAGGTGTCCCTGGGGGTCCTGTCTGCCTCCTTCGGATGGGCTGGGTGGGAAGAAGCAGGATTGCGTCCCAGCTTCCAGCAGGAGAGGGGTGTCTGGGGTTGTGCAGCCAGGGGTGTGTATTCTATTTTCATTGGTAAAAGCAGCTGGGGAGATGTTTTTCTTTATCTCTTGTAACTCTGGGGGGAGAAGGGTGGATGCCTTCTGATAATGGCCCAGCTGTTCAAACGAGGTGGGGCAGTGTTTGTTATCTCTGTCACCACCCGTCCTCCCTCCAGGGGATATCTGCTGCTGATGGGCCATGAAGGCTCAGCAGGGACAGGACACATTCCATCATCCCAGTGTGAGATGCTCCACCCAGTGGGAGGAGCCAACCATTCCTGCCTGGATAAAAACTGAGATACAGGAACACCAGGTATCCAGCTTCACCCAATTTCTGGGAGGAAAACCAGACCCCTTCTCACCACCACTGGGCCCTTTTCTTTCAGGATCATCTCTACTTCACCAGAACCACCTCTGCCACTCCAGGAGGACTCACTTTGGGACTGCTCCCAACAGTCTGACCAACAGGGTGTCAGGTTGTAGCTCTGACTCTGTCAGGGTTTTCCAAAATTGTTGTTTGTTTGTTTGCTGGTTTGGTTGGGTGGTTTTGTTTTCTACTACATTTGTATTGTTAATACACCCAGTAAAGAACTGTTATTCCTATTCCCAAATCTTTGCCTGAAAGCCCTTGATTGCAAAATTGTAATTTGGCAGGGGGGTGAGGGATTTACATTCTCCATTCCAAGGGAAACGCCAGCTTTCCCTGGCAGATCCTGTCTTTCCAAACCAAGACAAGGGGGAATGCTTCTTTGCTCCTGGCTTCCTCACCACGGCTTTCCATCTCTACCCGCCCCCAAATTTCCTTACCTGCAACTCACCTTCAGCCTTTCTTTGGCACCTCCCTGGCTGCTCAGGCATCTCCAAGCCTTGTTGACTCAATGGGATCCGGCAGAAAATAAAGACAAGAGCCCATCACAAACCAGAAAATGGGGATCCTGCTGAGGGAATAGATCACTGACAAGGCCCTGCCTCCCAGGGAGCTCCCCCGGCCCCTCTGCCCAGGCAGGATTTTAACCACGCTGGATGAGCAGCCCCAAGGCTTCACTGCTGAGATTTATGCACCTGAGTCCAGCCTGGATTTCCATTAAAGCTCCTCCAAACTGTGGGTTAGCACAGGTAAATGTAGGAGTGGGGTCAGACGGTGATGGGAGATCTCTGGGGTCAAGGCTGCTCCTGGAGCAGGGGTTTATTTATTGCACAGGGTGTGGGTGAAGGAGCCCTGCTGAGAGCTGCCAGCTGCAGGAGCAGCCCCAGAGAGAGAAGAGCAAGAGAGTGAAGTAAGAGAGCTGAAGAGGAGCAGTAAGAGAGCGAAGTTCCCGTTCCAATCCATTAAATCTTCTTCTCTGCTGAATATTCTAACTGACACCAACCAATACATTACAAGATACAAATCCTACAGGATTTACATGCAGCCTGTAAGAATCATTATATGACCATACTGTGTTGTATTTTAAACCCTAAAAACGACTCTTTGGACCCCTCCTGCCAAGCTGGTGGGGTCTGCTCTGAGCCTTGGACTCTTGGTGAGGAGAAGGGCATTGTTTAATCAAAAGGGGATTTACCTTCACTGTTGTTCTCCAGTTGTCCAGTAACTGAGGCTTTAGACATCAAAACTTGCTTTCAATTCTATTTCACTCACAGGTTTCATATTCTCAAAACCTAAGCAGTCATATTTATAAGGCTTTTCCTTTTTCATCTTCCCCAACAGGTACAGGAGCCAATCCCAGGGCCTGAAGATACTCAGAGCTTCTCTTTTTCTTCTAATCTCTCCAAAATGCTTTAAGAGACCCTGGCTGCTCTTTTTGTGGTGCAAAATGACCCTGAAGTAGAGGCTGCCAATAATCAGGCTCTAATCACGGTAGCCACCACTGACACACTCAGAGCATTCCCAGCAAACCAAACTGGGGGAGCTGGTGCAGCCCCTTCCTCCCTGGGCTCTGCCTGGGTGCTCAGCATTTGGCACTGAGGTAGCTTCTCACACCTCAGTCAAATGCAGGCTGGAGCTGCTGTTGGTGGAAAAAAAATCTCCCCAAATACTGACTGGGAGATGGGACAGCAGCACAGAGGAGGGGAAACTCTGGCTCACTGGAAAACTTCTCAGCTTGGGGTCCTTTGGAAGTCCTGCTGCACATTCAGTCCTGGAGATTCTCCATCAACTCCTGCATCTGTATTTCAGCACAAATGGATCTGGGATGGATCCAGGGTCCTGCTCTGTCTGGAGCTCGGCAGCATCCATGAGCTTCAGGCTGACAAATGGAGGCACGGATGGGGTGAGATGCCCCAAAATGCCCCTCACAGGGGGAGCCTGACCCCAGGAGACACCCAGGACATGGAGAGGAGACCCTACAGCTTCAGAAAACATTTTATCGGGTGAATGTCAGGAGCCACAACCTGGACTCTGGCTCTAACCCCTTCCTGCCCTGGCCGGGTCGGTCACTGGGACAGCCCCCACTGAACCCTTGGAGCAGCCAGCCCGGCTGCCAGCAGCTCGGGGAAGGTGGATTGCTTCCAGATGCTCTTGGGGGAGGTCCAGGACACCCAGAGCTGCTGCAAGCCAGAGCTGGGCACGTGGCCCGGAGCAGAGCCAAGTCACAGCTCTTGCCGTGCCCGGAGCAGTGCGGGTGTGAGAGGGGCGGGAGGGACGGAGTGAGGGACAGGCCAAGGGGGGAGAACAGGCACTGGTCACTGTTCACAGCATCACTGGCCAGGCCAGGGCAGGGATGGTCCTGCTGCTCTGCCCTGGGGAGAGCAGCACCTCCAGTCCTGGGGTGTTGTATTGCACTGAGGAGTTTTGTTTGCACTGGGTGTTTTGGTGTTATGTAAATCCACACAAAATGTTGTATTTCAATACCTTTCCCAGAAATCCCTGACACCACCTGTGCCTCACCTCCCCTGGGTCAGCCCCCATTGACCCCTCACCTCCTCCCCTCCCCTTCCCTCTCATCAGGAACTGGAGGGACAGGACAAAGGAGAATGGGTTCAAACTGCCAGAGGACAGGAATACATGGATATTGGGAAGAAACTCTTCTCTGTGAGGGTGGGGAGGCCCTGGCACATCTGCCCAGAGAAGCTGTGGCTGCCCCTGGATCCCTGGAAGTGCCCAAGGCCAGACTGGACGGGGCTTGAAGCAGCCTGGGACAGTGGAAAGTGTCCCTGCCCATGGCAGGGCTGGAATAGGATGAGCTCCAAGCTCTTTTCCAACCCAGACCATTCCAGGTTTCTGTGAGACTGGCACAGGAGACCATCCAGCAGGGCAGAGGACATTCAGTGGAGCTCAGCCAGGGGCTGGCAGCAGCCCACGCTGAGGAGACCTGGCTGGGACCCCCAGCAGGGTCTGGTGGAGCCTCTGAGCTGCCCAAAGAGAAGAGGATCCCCCCCTACAACCATGGGTGCACAACCCTGGAGAACCAGGAAGCCCAACAACAGGGGGAACAGGCAGAGATGAAGCAGAATCCCACCCTGGGCTAATCTGGCTCCTGCTCCAGCCTCGGGCTGTCCTTCCCCATGGCTGCTCCAGCCCCTCTGTCCTGGTTAAACTGCCTCCCCTCCTTTCTCTGAGCTGTAGCATCACGGTGAGAGCTCTGATCACCTGATCTGGTGCTGGAAAGGACTCCCAAGGACACCAGACAGGGGAGGGTACACCACGCTCAGCTGGACCAGATGGATTTGAGACCAGCTCCCAACCCTCCTCCAAGGCCAGTGGAGCAGGGCTGTGATCTTCCCAGGTCACTGGCTGCAGTTGAGATGACACCCATCTCCACGTTTTCCTCAGGGCCAGGGCCAGGGGTGCTGCCCTGCAGCATTCCCCCACCCCTCTGGCCACTGTTCCCACAGGGAGAGGAGCAGCGGCTGGGATAATTTACCATTTGATGTGACCAGATGGTTCAATTTAAACCAAATCAGAGGGGAGAGAAGCCGCTCTGAATGTTTCCAGGTGTTCAGCCCGTCCTCCTGCCTCTCCCTCTCCCTGCACTGCCTTTCTCCAGCAGCAGGGAAGGTCCTGCAGGACCTGCTGCAAGGCTGGGTGCAGCTCCAAAGCTCCTCAGGTCCTGTCATCCTTTCTCCTCCCCAGACCCCACTGTGCAGGAGGGAGGAAAAATAGATCCAGGTGTAACAAAAATCCCAGCGCCCCCAAAGCCCTTTGCAGAGTTTTGGTCTACAGCAGCCCTTGAAATTGTCATTTGAGGGGGTTGTGTTGACTGGTGACAGGCGCTGGTGGGGTTGGAGGTGGTGGCACTGTCATCCAGTGGTGCAGGGGCAGAGCTGTCTTGTTTTGGAAAGACAGGTATCCACCAGGGAAAGCTGGAGCTTCCCTTGGAATGGAGAATGTAAGCCCCTCACAGCCTCCAAATTATTATAATTTGGCAATTAAGGGCTTTCAGGCAAAGATTTGGGAATAGGAATAACAGTTCTTTACTGGGAATATTAAAAAATATGAATGTAGTAGTAAAAAAAAAACCAAAACACGAGCAAGCAAACAAACAACAATCCTAGAAACCCTGACAGAGTCAGAGCTACAACCTGACACCCTGTTGGTCAGGGGGTTGGGAGCAGCCCACAGTGAGTCCTCCTGGAGTGGCAGATGTGGTTCTGGTGGGGCAGAGATGATCCTGAGAGAAAAGGGCCCAGTGATGGTGAGAAGAGTCCAGTCTTCCTCCAGGAATCCAGTGGAACCAGATCCCTGGTGTTCCTGTGTCTCAGTTTTTATCCAGATGGGAATGGTTGGCTCCTCCCACTGGGTGGAGCATCTCCCACTGGGATGATGGAATGTGTCCTGTCACTGCTGACCTTCATGGCCCATCAGCAGCAGATGTCCCCTGGAGGGAGGATGGGTGGTGACAGAGATAACAAACACTGCCCCACCTGGTTTGAACAGCTGGGCCCTTATCAGAAGGCATCAGCCCCCCTTCCCCCAGAGTTACAAGAGATAAAGAAAAAAAAAAAAAAAAAAAAAATCTCCCCAGCTGCTTTCAGCAGATGAAACAGAATACACATTTTTGGTTCCATAACCCAACACAAGAGCTGACAGCGGTGGGAAGGGGCCAAGGTGGGCACAGGGAGCAGAAAGATGAAGACCAAAGGGACCTGTGCTAAATCCACCTGCTCCTGTCCTGCTCCTCAGGAACATCCCAGCAGCCAAGGTGCCCGTGAGCCCCTTCCCAAAGTGCCCTCCAAGCTGTGCTGCCCGACCCTGTGCCCATCACACTGCCAGCTCCTGTAGAACTGCCCAAGGGTGGGAAGGTTGCTCAGGCTGGGAAGGGCCCTCAGGAGCTCCCCCAGTCCAACCCCGCTGCCCAGGCAGTGCCCAGGAACACCCAGGGGGGGTTGGAATGTCTCCAGAGGGAGGCTCCACGCCCCCCTGGGCAGTCTGTTCAGTGCCCATCTCCAGCTCTTCCCCTGTCTCAGGGCTTCTCCTGGCTCTTGCCTCCCACCCAGAACCAAATCCCACCCCAGCTTTGGCCACGTGGGTCCCATTCTATGCCCTTCAAGCCCCTGACACCATGAGATCCTGCCCAGACCGGAGCTTTAAGTGCCAAAATCAGCGTTCTCTTGGTCAGCAGGGGCGGAGGAGGCAGATCTGAGCCCAGACCCTCCCCAGGGCACGGTGTGGAAGTGGGGGATGGTCAGGAAAAGGCACAATCAAGAGTTCAGATCAAGAATTCCTTCCTACTCAGGAATTACCCCAGCACGCAGAGCCGGGCAGGCAGCCCTGCTCCTGGCAGGCATCACAGGAGCCAGCACAGCCCCTCGGCCAGCCAGCCTCCACCATCCCCACCTGCACCAGCAAAACAACCCTGAGATGGCGGGGGAAACACCTCCAACAGCCGTGCCGACCCCCCTAATTTCCAGAACAAACACACCAGGCTCTCCTCTGTCAAGAGAGGTTGATTTTCCTCTAATTACCCACATAACAAATCCATCCTGGTTATGCAGAGCTTTCGTAACAGGTTGCATGGCCGTAGGTGATTGCTTTAAAAAGCTCCCCACCCATGGAGCCGCTCTGCCGAGCCTGTTCCCTCCGCAGTAATAAATGCTAATAATCAGGCTCGGCACCACGCAGCATTTTATGGCCTGTCTAATGCAGGAAGTCAAAGTTACCCAACACAATGGGCTCTCCCAGCCACAAAAAAAAAAAAAAAAAAAAAAAAAAAAAAAAAAAAAAAAAAAAAAGAGCAGAATCCGAGGGAAAAGCCAAAGCAGCCTGTTGGAAGCGGCAGAGCGCGCCAGCAGCCTCGGTTCGGGCTATCAAAGCTGAATCTGGGAGTTAAATGATGCGCCCAGGGCTGGAAAGCGCATCGGGGGCAGGAGCCGGGGCTGCCGATCTGCTCCTCTCCCACCAGCCTGCCTCGGGCGCAGGGGTGGATGGAAGGACGATTCCCATCCCCTGGCAGCAATTTTCTCCCCCATTAGATTAATTAGCCCCCCCCAGCTCAGCAGATCTCTCTCGTTCCCAGCGCGATGTGCGTGGCCGGGGGTCTGGGGAGCTGCTCGGTGCCGCGGCAGCGCGGGGCGGCTGCGGGACTGATGGCCAGGCGGGATGTGCTGAGCCGAATTTCAATCAGGCCAGGGAAAAAAAAAAACCCGTCCACCTGCATCCTCCACTGGGCAAATCTGCAGGGAAAAACCTGGAAAATGTTTCTCCCCGCGTCTTGGGGAGGGTTTGATCCCACGGAAGGGCGGCAGCAGTGGGGTGCTGAGGGGTGAGGAGGGCAGCCCCGGAGATGGTTGTCCTGCAGGCTGAAAACCTGGAGGGGAAGAACTGCAATGAAATACGGGGAGAGGAGCAAGGGGTAAAGGTTGAGGCTCACAGAGGAGAGGACTCACTAAGGAAATTCTCTTTTTCTCTCCCTCCTGGTGAGGTTTTGAGGACAGGCACAAACAAAGCTGCAATGAAATACCGGGAGAGGAGCAAGGGATAAAGGCTGAGGCTCACAGAGGAGGGGGCTCACTAAGGAAATTCTCTTTTTCTCTCCCTCCTGGTGAGGTTTTGAGAACAGGCACAAACCATGACCAGCAGAGACAGGAGCCCTTCCCTCAACAGCAGCTGTGGAAGATGAGGATCCCTCGTTGCGCCTCTTTTAGGATCAGCTGGCAGCACCGAGGGACTCGAGCGCCTCGAGAGCCATCCCGATCCCCCCCTGGCTCCTGCCCGCGGCCCTCGGGGCGGTTCCGGCTCTGCAGCACAGACAACGGGATTAGCATCGATCTGCCGGCAGCAGCATCCTGGGCACGGGGGAGCGCCCGCCGCCCCTCCCTGCCCGCACCGCTGCCCCGCACCCGGCAGCAGAGCGCTCTGCAGAGCCCCACACCGCCCCCGGAGCTGTCCATGCCAGGGGACCCGAATAAACCACGGCCCCCAACAGGCGGTGCGGAGCTGAGAGCTGGACCCCGCCGAGCATCGCCTGCCTCCCGCTGGCCTGGCGGTTTGAGGCCGTAGCCACCAGCAGCTGCTTTCCTGCACACGAGTGAGAGAGAGAGAGGAAAACATCCCTGCTTTATCCCCAAATGCCTCCCTGGCTCCAGTAACGTCTGCGCATTTCAGAGGGAAACGGGGAGAGGGGCCGAACGTCAAAATGAGTCCGTTCCTCCTGCATGCTGCATTTTGGGCTGGGGAGATCCCAGCAGCGCGAGGAGCTCCTGCATTTAAATCCCTTTTCCTGGGAGCCCGTTGTATCGCCTGGGGGCTGCTGAGGAGGGGAAGGAGCAGCACGGCCGAGGCTGTGTTTGGAATCACGGAATCCTGGAATGGTTTTGGAGGGAAGGGACCAAAAGCCCACCTTGTTCCAGCCCCCTCGCCGTGGGCAGGGCCATTTTCCACTGGACCACGCTGCTCCGAGCCTGGTCATTGCCAGCAGTTTCAAAGAAGTGCTGAGGAACAGGAGCCCTTGAACGTTTTTAATGATGGATCTTCCCCGTCGGCTCCGCGCTGAACAAGGAGCCTTTAAAGTCAGGCTCCCTTTGATTAGACAGGGAGGAAGAAGTTCTTCTCCTCCTCCTCACCTATCATCCACCCTCCTCCATACCCATCCTGCCCCAAAAGGGATAAATTTAGAAGCAAAAGCCCAAGAATCCCAAGTCAGGGCTGCCCAAGATTGCAGCAGCAGCCCCACAACCAGGAACTTTTAATCCATGGTGTCTCCTGAGGAGTTTGAGCAGAGGATGGGGGGCATCAAGGGGGTTCCTCACCACCCATCCCCAGTTTATCCCTGTCATCTTCTGGGATACAGGAGCTCTCATTCTGCTGCACTGAGCCAACACAACTCCCCCATCACAGCCAGGAGCAGAGAGGAGAACTTGCCCCTTCCCTGCTCCTCCCTGATCTCTTCCAAAGTGCTGCTCCAGATGAGCTGTCCAAGAGCCCCAGGCTCTTAAAAGGCCACAAATCCCAGCCCTGCCAAGCTCCTCAGCTCATGCTGGCTTCCAACACACCCGGCTGGCTCCAAGGACACTTAAACCAGTGACGGGAATGTGACGTCCTCCTCTGCGAGGGACAAAGAGCCCCCAGCTGCCGCTGACTCCCAATTACTCTGCTCCGAAACTGCTCCGTGGCATTTTCTGGAGTTGTTTAACACCCCATTAAAAGTGTCCCGTTGAGCTGAGCTGGCTGGCAGGGAGCAGGGAGCAGGGGGGGCGCACGCCTGGAAGGAGCCGCAGATCTCCCGTTATGGTAAGTTCTCCAAAACCCACTGGTTGTGTGTCCCTAAATAGTTTTCCTTCCATGAAGAGTGAGATGGTGTCAGCTGCCTTTTTTTTTTTTTTTTTTTTTTTAATTTTATTTTAATGAACAGCAGGAAACAACAAAAGAGCTGCGAGTGGCAGCTGTAAATGCAAAGCAGGGGCTGGAGGGGTCCCCTGGAGAGGAGCTGGGGGGGCTGCAGGGGTAGTGCACTCAAAGGGGACAGTGCTGGGCTGAGCCTGCAAGGAGCTGCTGCAGCCTTGGCTGAGCTGCTTGAACGCCACTGACCTGCCCTCTGCTGCCAGTTTGGGAGGAGATGGTCTCTCTTGCAGCTGGATGGAAGCAGCCATCCATCCCTGGAAGTGTCCAAGGCCAGGCTGGATGGGGCTTGGAGCAACCTGGGCTTGTCGCAGCACGACACAAAAGAAATGACACTCACACACTGAGATGTCCAAGGCAAAAAAGGGGAAGTTTATTTACAGACCTGGACATTTATGGAATTCCAGCAGTGACCATGGATTGGAGGAGGAAAATTGTCCTCTCCAACCACACTGGTCAACCCAACAGCCCATCAATTCTCTCCTCCTCCAGAAAGGAATGCAAAACAATCCTTATTGACAGGAAAAGTGTGTGAGAAACTGCATTGCAAAAATGCAAACATCAGAAGGCTTTAGCAGAACTTTAGGAAAACAGAGCAACGTGGGCTAGGGGAAGGTGTCCCTGCCCGCAGCAGGAGGTGGAATGGGATGAGCTTTAAGGTGCCCTCCAACCCAAAGCATTCCATGATCCACAGTGAAAGCTGCTCCTTGGACTTCTCTTCCCCCACCACATCTCCTCCACCCTCTGTGCTCAAGGCGGGGACTCTGCTCTACTGCAAAACCCTTCCCAGCAGGGCTCAAACACATTGGGTTTATCATCCACCTCTGCCCACCCCTGTCCGCCCATCCCTGCTTCCCAGCAGTGCCGGGAATCACAGAATCATTTAGGTTGGAAAACACCTCTGAGAACATTGAGCCCAGCCTTTGAATGAAACTGCAAAAAATCCTCCTTTCTCCAGGAACAGCCACAGGCCCCTGTAGCCCTGGTTGGTGCCTGAGATGTTTTGGGTTTTCTGAAACTCTTTTCCCAGAGAGTTTTCTGTCAACAAGTGCAGCCACGGTTTGTACTTACCATGTTTTGGGTTCAAGAAATTCTATTCTCAGGGACAGAACTGGTAAACGAGGTCATGTTATTGTAAACTAAGATGTTTTTCTACATGTTTTCCCAAAGGAGGGACTTTGCTTGATGGTCCCTTCCAGTGACCAATGGGTGCAGGGGCCCATCTCTAGGGTGGGCACATTGTAGAAAGGTATAAAATAGGTTTAGAAAATAAATCAAGGCTCCTCCTTGGGAGTCACAGCTTTCTGAATGGACTTGCATCTTTCCTTCATGTCCAACAGTGACAAACAAGAGACGTTTTCCTGACTGTAACCTTTGTTTGCATTCCTTTCCCCAGGAGGGACTTCTTCATGATGTCCCTCTGCTCTGACCAATGTGACTGAAGGAGTTTGTCTTTGTTTCACCCATTGGGTTGTTCTCTGTAGAACAGGATAAAAGGGAAGAAATAGCCAGAAATAAACAGAGTCATTGTCAGCCTTCTGAAGTCAGAGTCTGTGTCCTTGTGGTCTTTAACAGCGTCGCTGTGGTTATCGGGAAAACCAAAATCATCTCCTTGCTGGCTCCCTCCTGCCAAATCTGGGAGCGCTGGGTTTCCTCCTGCTGAGCTGCTCTGCCACCCAACGCTGACCACACTGCTGGGCACAGCCAGGGGAAGGTGGAGAAAAGCCATGCAAGAATAAAGAGATTTCTCTTTTTTTTTTTCCTCTCCAGATTTCCAAGGAAGATGCAGCAGGAGCGGGGGGAAAGGAGGAAAAGTGCCAAGCTAGAAAATAACAGAGAACACAACATTTCAGTCTCTTCTCCATGGGAGAGTCTTGTGGTTGGTGTCTCTGTGTGGACCAACAAGCAAACCAAGACAAGAGAGCTCCTGTGGGGGGATCCTGGGCCACCACCTTCATCCTCCTGTCCTCTGAGGGCATTTCTGCTCCTGCACTTGGCCCTGGAAAAGCCCTTTCAGAGATGCCTCCAGGCAGAAGAGAGCATAGATCCAATGCTGGTAAGAGAACCTTCGGATTTAACTCATTTAACTCCTGGAGATGAGGTGACAATTCCTCTTTCCACCATTCCAAACCCAACCTCAGCACTTCTCCACAGCAAAGCACCAAACCCAGCCCCCAAAACCCACCAGAGGTCCACGAGGTGGCTGGAGCAGCACAGCCCACACCCAGACACCTTCACCAGCATTTCACACCCCCGCCCACACCTCTGCTTCTGCCCCAACATGCCAGGGGGAAAGGATTGGGATTTACAGCCACCACCAGCAGCCATGCCCTGGCCAGCCCCTGCTCTCTACCTGCCGCCTTCTCTTTTAATTTTTTTTCCCTTTTTTTTTTTCTTTTTTTTTTTTTTTTTTTTCTTTTTTTCTTTTTTTGGTATTATTATCATTATTTTTTTTGCAAGGAAAACGGGTTGCCCTGGAGCCGCGTCTCCATGGAAACGCGGGTTTTTCAGACACTCAATGGAAAAAACGCTGGCACGGAGACGCTTGTGCAGGAATACTGATTCAGCCCCAGCGTCTGTAACACTGACTGCATTTTAATCCCGCTCCGCTACCCGGAGAGCTAAAAATACCCGGAGAGCTGTCGCCTCCTGAACTCGAGTAAACAGCTTAAAGCAACACGGTGCTGCCAGAGCAGAAATTCCATGAATCAGCTAAAAAAAAAAAAAAAAGAAAAAAGGGTTGGGGGAGGTAACGGTGGGCTCTGCTTGGGCCTTGAGTTATTTATTAGACTGCATCTCATTAGAAGAATGGGAACTGGGCACCCCCAGCCCTCCCCTCTCCAAAATTCTGCTCCAGCACTAAAACTCTAAAAAGCAGAAGACTAAAACTGGGAGCCTGGAGCATCCCAGGGGGCTGCAGCCAGGGAACCGTGCAGAGGAACCGGAGCAGATCCCCACTCCAGGGGTGGAGAAGGAGCAGCTGAAGGCAGCAGAGGAGTCCTTGGGGCTTCCTTGCACCTCTCCAAGATGCCCTTTTCCCGGTGTAAAAGCAGGAGAAGGAGGTTTTGCCCCGGTGCTCTCCGCCTTGCCGAGCTCCACGCGTGGCTCCGCCAGGGGCTGGGAAGGAGCCCGGCTGTCCCCGCCGAGGGGGTTGGGGACAATCCAGGCAGGGCTGACCTCGCTGCCGCTCCAGCACCGTGTTTTCCCTGCTCCCTGCTGTCGCCTCGCCAAGGAAAAGACACCGAGGCGCGGCCGCAGGGGCGCTGGGGCTGCGGGCGGTGCCAGCCCCGTGCCAGCCCAGCCTCCCCCGGGGGCCCCAACAGGCAAATAAAAAACTTTCCCCTCCCAATTAGCCGGGAGTGTCCTCAGCTGACTCCCAGAGCTGCTTTTTGCAGAATACACAAACACCTCCCTATATATATATATTTTATAATAATTATTATTATTTTATTTTATTTTATTTCATTTTATTTTATTTTTTAAATTTTAATTTTATTTTTATTTTTTATTTTATTTTTTTATTTCATTTAATTTCATTTCTTTTATTTCATTTTATTTCATTTAATTTTTATTTTATTTCATTTTATTTCATTTAATTTTTATTATTTTATTTTATTTTATTTTATTTTGTTTTGTTTTGTTTTATTTTGTTTTGTTTTGTTTTATTTTGTTTTATTTTATTTTATTATTTAAGACGTTCTCCCATCATCTCAGCGTTCCCCAGGAGAGAGCACCCAGCAGGGGGGAAACTGAGGCACCAGGCTGCTTGCCCAAGAGCTGGCTGCAAGCTGGGAGGGGGTCCAGGCTTCCCAGCCCCACCCCCAGCTGTGCCAGGAGCCGGGATCAGGCATCGCCCTGCAAACAACACCCCATCAAGGAAACTCTCCTGCCCTGATTAGTGCTGCCTCCTGATTAGAAAGCTCCCAAAAGCCCGTGGCAAGGGCAGGAACCCACGTCCAAGTGGCTCTGTGGAGGCTCCAGCAGCTGGATGGCGAGTTGGGATGGATTTTCCCAGGGAAACTCTGCATTTATACATTTGTTTCTCTTCCAGCTGCGGGGGAAAACAGGTGGTATCCCCGGGATGCTGCTGCAAACCTTCATTCCCACCAGGATCTAGAGAAGCAGGAGAAATGCCACCCCCAGCTCCCACTCAGGGGGTTTGGGGTGGGTGACAAATGGGGTTTTGCAGCAGAAAATCCCTCCCTGCCCAGCCCAGGGTGGGCAGAGCCTGTTTCCCACTATAGGAAACGCGCTGCAATGGGGTCCGAGGAGAGACTTCCAGAGGCCGGGGTGCTCTTAGGACACGGGGTTTATTTATTGGTCGTGGGGACAGGCAACCTGAGCAGCACCGGCTGAAGCGTGGTCAGCAAAGGGAAGGGCAGGGAGCAGCAGAAGGGAGAATCCGAGAGTGAGAGAGTATCCAAGAGAGCGAGTTTCCTGTTCCATTTTATCCCTTCCCATGCTGAATATTCTCGTCAGCACCAACCAACCAGTACAGGATACAAAACCTACAGCATCTACACACAGCCTATGAGAACTACTACATGACCATACTACTCTACATGCTAAAAACCTGGAAAACCACCTTTTTCCTGCTACCTGGCAGGGCCCAACCCCTTTTGCATCCCTTTGTCTGGGGAGGAGCATTGCTCAATCACCAGGGTCCTGGCCCTCAGCTAACTCAATCACCATCTTCCTGCTTGGCATTCTATAGCTCAAATCTTGCTTTTAACTCTGTCTCTCTTGCAGGTTTTACACTCTTAGAATCTTTCATCAATAAATCATCTCTGCAGGGCCTTCCTGCTTCATCCTCCCCAACACCCAGTAGAAACCCTTCCAGGGCTTGGCCATTCCCAGCACCCCAGGCTCCCCTCCTAAGCCTCTCCCCGGCTTATCTGGCTTTCCAACACATCTTACAGTGCTGCAAAGCAGGGATGAGGGGAGAAAAAAGAACATCTTAGGTCAGTTTTTGTGGGCTCTGAGATCTCCCTCCAGCAGGGATGGGATTAAGGCCGTTGGCTCCGAGTAGCCAGAGCAGTGAAATAAATCTGTGCAAGGCAGGCAGGGCCTGGCCAAAGCCAGGCTGCAAGGTTTGTTCCTTCCTTGGTCACAAAGAAACTCTGCTTGGGCCTTGAGTTATTTATTAGACTGCATCTCATTAGGAGAATGGGAACTGGGCACACTGAGCACCCCCAGCCCTCCCCTCTCCAAAACTCTGCTCCAGCACTAAAACTGTAAAAACTAAAAGACTGAAACTGGGAGCCTGGAGCATCCCAGGGGGGCTGCAGCCAGGGAGCAGTGCTGAGCCCAGCAGCTGTGAATCTCCCCGGGGTCAGGGTGGGGTCAGGGGCATTCGTCCCCCCAGCCCCACCTGGGCTCAGCACCTGGGACAGAGCCCAGGAGCTCCCTGGGCACGGGAACATCCCTTGGGAGAAACCCTGGACCAGACTGGTTCCCCTGGTACTGGAATTGCACTGGTGGTGGGTGTCTGATGAGAGAGATGATCTGAAGACCAGGATACTTTTTGGGACACGTGGTTTATTGGTCGTGGGAAGGCAGCCTGACTGGGGAAGAGTCCAAAGGTCTAAAGGGACAGGGATCCAGGAGCAAAAGAGCAAGAGAGCGATTTACTTGTTACATTCTATTTTAACTCTTTCTATCGTGAACATTCGAATGAGCATCAACCAATCACCTCAAGATACAAAACCTACAGAATCTACATACAGCCTATGGGAGCTACAACATTACAATACTACTCTACAGACCAAAATCCTGAAAATCTACCTTATCCCTGATACCTGAGAAGGTCCAACCCTTTATTCATCCTTTTGTCCTGGCAGGGGTGTCACTGAAACACCCAGCCAAGTCTTTTCAGCTGTCTAATCACCTTCTTCCTGTCCAGCAACTTACAGTTCAAATTCTGCTTTCATTTCCATCTCTTTTGTAGGTTTCATACTCTTAGAATCTCTCACTAATAAACTATCTCTGCAGGGTCCTCCTGCTTCCTCCTCTCCAACACCCTGGGATGGGGGCGGTGGGGATGGTGTGGGGTGAGTGCTGGAGCTGCTGCAGCGAGCCCAGAGGGGGCCACGGGGATGCTCTGAGCTCCTCTGCTCTGCAGCCAGGCTGGAGAGATGGGAGGGCTCAGCCTGGAAAGGCTCCAGGGAGAGCTCAGAGCCCCTGCCAGGGCCTGAAGAGGCTCCAGGAGAGCTGGAGAAGGGCTGGGGACAAGGGAGGGAGGGACAGGACACAGGGAATGGCTCCCACTGCCCAGGGCAGGCATGGATGGGAGACTGGGCAGGAATTGTTCCCTGGGAGGGTGGGCAGGGCTGGCACAGGGTGCCCACAGCAGCTGTGGCTGCCCCTGGAGCCCTGGAAGTGTCCAAGGTTGGACAGGGCTTGGAGCAGCCTGGGACAGTGGGAGGTGTCCCTGCCATGGCAGAGGTGGGACTGGATGAACTTTAGGGTCTCTTCCAACCCAAACCATTCCATAATTCTGTTCCATAATAAAGGTTCCAGGAAGCTGGGGAGAGGCTGGACTCAGGGGTCTCTGGTCACACCGAGCTGGGGGAGGGGGCTCCCCCAATGCCAAGGTACATCATCCAGCCCACGAGGCTGAGGCTCTGCAGGGGAGGAGCGTTTGATAGGATCCCACTGATCCCAAACTGCACAGGGCAGCCCCTTGAACCCCATCCCTTGCCTTCACTGTCCTCGCTCCGAGGCCATGGGCAGTGACTCCACCTGCACCAGAGACTTGGGTGGCCTCGGGAGCTGCCCTGGGGTGGGCTCAGAACCCGTCCAGTGCTCCCAGTTCCACCCCTGCAGCCCCCTGCCCCCCCCAGGGCTGTGGCAAGCACAGAGAGCTGGGATGAGAGCAGGGAACCCCCCTCCCCACCTTTCACAGGTGTGCAGTGGGAAGGAGGAGTCACACCCGGCTCCAGGGAGCCTCCCCCGTCCAAAATCCCCGGGCAGCATCCCAGAGGTGAGCGTGGTGTGAGGCCGTGGAGCGCAGGGCAGGGGCTGGTGGTGGTTTGAGGGGTGGGGTACAGGGGTTCACCTCCCCTGAGGGGGTGCAGGCTGCTCCCCAGCCCTTCCTGGAGCTCTGGGAACCCATCCTTGCCCAGAGCTGGCCCTTCCTGCTCAGGGCTGGCTGCTCAGCTGCTGCTGCCCTGCTCCCAGGCGCTGCTCCGGGCTCAGCCCACACCCCAGTGCTGCCTTCACCCCACCCCGAGCAAACATCTCCCCTGAGGAGTGGGGTGTTGGGGAGGATGAAGCAGGAAGGCCCTGCAGAGATGATTTATTGGTGAAAGATTCTAAGAGTGTAAAACCTGCAAGAGAGACAGAGTTAAAAGCAAAATTTGAGCTGTAGAATGCCAAGCAGGAAGATGGTGATTGAGTTAGCTGAGGACCAGGACCCTGGTGATTGAGCAATACTCCTCCCCAGACAAAGGGGTGCAAAAGGGGTTGGGCCCTGCCAGGTAGCAGGAAAAAGGTGGTTTTCCAGGTTTTTGGTATGTAGAGTAGTATGGTAATGTAGTAGTTCTCATCGGCTGTGTGTAGATTCTGTAGGTTTTGTATCCTGTACTGGTTGGTCGGTGCTGACCAGAATATTCAGCATGGGAAGGGATAAAATGTAACAGGAAACTCGCTCTCTTGGATACTCTCTCGCTCTCGGATTCTCCCTTCTGCTGCTCCCTGCCCTTCCCTTTGCTGACCACGCTTCAGCCGGTGCTGCTCAGGTTGCCTGTCCCCACGACCAATAAATAAACCCCGTGTCCTAAGAGCACCCCGGTCTCTGGAAGTCTCTCATCGGACCCCATTGCAGCGCGTTTCCTATAGTGGGGAAACCGAGGCACAGCCCAGCTGTGGAGAGCCCCAGCAGCCCCACACAAAGCACCCATCCCTCTCCCCACAGCAGCACCCCCCGAGGGTGGCCCGGCTCGGGGGGGAGCCCCTCTCACAGCTCAGGTCTGGCCTCTCAGCCTTCCCTGGCTGGCTGCAGCTCCTTCCCCAGCCCTGTGCAGGCTGTTCCCTCCCAGCAGCACTTCCCGAGATTAAAAACCGAGAGCCTCGCGCTTGTTTTTATTGACAGCCCCATCTTTTGTTGATTAGAATTCCTCTAAGAGCAGCCGATGGTTCATCCCGCTCCCCGAGCCAGGGATGCTGTCACCGCACCCTGCCCTGCCTCTGTGTCCCCGGGTGCTCCGTGTGTCCCCTTGGCTGCAAAAATAAAGGGAAGGCGTCAAAAATGCTCGGGGGTGGTGGGGAAAAGGGTGATTTTTTTATTTGGGAAGGGAACGGGACCGGTGTCAGGGCATGCCAGGCTCTGTGCTCATCCCTGGTCTCCCTTCTCCCACTTGGCTGGGTTTACACGCAGAGGGATGGAGAGCCAAGGGACACGGGCCAGGAGCAGAGGCGTGCCAACAGCGCCGGAATCCAAGTCTTGCGGCTCCAAACAAGCGGTGGCAGTGACAAAACCCCTGCCAGCCCCGGGCTGGGGCTGTCGGAGCCGGGCTTGGCTGGGACCGCCCAGCAGCGAGGATCATCCGCCCTGCCCGGCGGGAGGTGGGAATGCCAGGAGCATCCACTGCCCAGCGAGGGGGCGGATGCCTGGCTCCAGGAAGGGTTTGGAATCCTGGTGGGGGCTGGAAGACATCGATAAACCGACCCTTTGGGATTTCTGCTCCCTCCAGGGACTCTTCCACACCTGATCCTGGTGTGTGAACGGCCGAGGGGTCGGACCTGGGATGCCGCAGCCTTCCCAGAGAGGGAGGTCTGGCAAGAGAGAGCTCTGGCAAGAGGGAGCCTTCCAGGGGCCGGGGGCAGCCCTCTGGGTAACCTCGGCAAGGTGGGCACAGCCTGGGGCTGCAGTGATCAGCTCCCAGCAGTGATTCCAGCTCCCAGCAGAGATTTCAGCTCCCAGCAGTGATTCCAGCTCCCAGCAGTGATCAGATCCCAGCAGTGATCCCAGCTCCCAGCAGTGATTCCAGCTCCCAGCAGTGATTCCAGCTCCCAGCAGTGATCCCAGCTCCCAGCAGTGATTCCAGCTCCCTGCAGTGATTCCAGCTCCCAGCAGTGATTCCAGCTCTCAGCAGTGATTCCAGCTCCCAGCAGAGATTCCAGCTCCCAGCAGAGATTCCAGCTCTCAGCAGTGATCAGCTCCAAGCAGTGATCAGCTCCCTGCAGTGATTCCAGCTCCCAGCAGTGATTCCAGCTCCCTGCAGAGATTCCAGCTCCCAGCAGTGATTCCAGCTCCCTGCAGAGATTCCAGCTCCCAGCAGAGATTCCAGCTCCCAGCAGTGATCCCAGCTCCCAGCAGAGATTCCAGCTCCCAGCAGTGATTCCAGCTCCCAGCAGTGATTCCAACTCCCAGCAGAGATTCCAGCTCTCAGCAGTGATTCCAGCTCCCAGCAGATCCCAGCTCCCAGCAGTGATTCCAGCTCCCAGCAGAGATTCCAGCTCCCTGCAGTGATTCCAGCTCCCAGCAGTGATTCCAGCTCCCAGCAGAGATTCCAGCTCCCAGCAGTGATTCCAGCTCCCAGCAGTGATTCCAGCTCTCAGCAGTGATTCCAGCTCCCAGCAGTGATCAGCTCCCAGCAGTGATTCCAGCTCCCAGCAGTGATTCCAGCTCCCAGCAGGATTCCCCAGGGATCCTTTATTGCCCAGCACCCTGCAGAGGGGGCCAGGGATGTCAGCTCCCTGCTGAACTGGGCAGAGGCCGGGGGTTTTATGGGGGAAGGCGTGAGTGGGACAAAAGGGGAAAGACCAATGGCTTAGAAAGAATCTTATAACTGGCGACGGCGCTCAGGAACGAGACAGGGAGTGCATCAGTGAAGGTTGCGTGGTGCTCTTGCAGGCAAGAGACCACACTTTTATTTTCTGATTCTTTTTGTACATTTTACAAGTTGCCCACCCCAGAGGTGGGACCCTAGGGAACCACTGGTCGTTTTCCAGAGACCATCACCGAAGCCCCTCCTCTGGGAACAAATGTGGGAGCTTCAGTGGTTTACAGAAGATGACCTTGTGCATCAACACCGTGCCTGGGAACAGAGTTCCCAAAACCAAAACAAGCAGGCACAAAAGCATGGCAACAGAATCTAAGAAAGAATTCAAGGAAGAAAGAATCTAAGGAAGAAAGAAAGAATCTGGTGTAGTCATGGTTTGTGCCTGTGATATTTTGATTTCTCTGAAACTCTTTCCCAGACACTGTTCTCTCAACAAGAGACACGTTTTCCTAACTGTAACCTGTGTTTACATTCCTTTCCCTGGGAGGGACTTCTTCTTGATGTCCCTCTGACTTGACCAATGCAGTTGAAGAAGTTTGTCTTTCTTCCACCCCTTGGGTTGATTCTTTGTAAAACAGCATAAAGGGAAGAAATTCCCAGGTAATAAAGATTGATTGGAGTCATTTCAGCCTTCTGACCTCGGAGTCTGTGTTAATCCTAAACAGTGTCAATCTGGCCTTGGGGAGAGCATCCCCGGGCTGGAATGTGTGTCCCAGCCTCGGGGAGAGCATCCCTGGGCCTTGGGAAGGGCATCCCTCAGCCCTAGGGAGAGCATCTCCCTTGGGAAGAGCATCCCCTTGGCCCCAGGGAGAGCACCCCTAGAGGAATGCATGTCCCAGCCTGAGGGAAAGCCTCCCTAGGCTCTGGGGAGAGCATCCCTGGAGGAATTCATCCTTCAGCCTTAGCAGGAGCATCCCTTGGCCCCAGGCAGAGCATCCTTCCACCCTGGGGAGAGCATCCCTCGGGATACACACATCCAGAGCATGGTGGGGTCTCACCATGACCATGAACAGCCTCATCTAAGGGGTGTCTCTCCTGGGGAGGTTGAGATGGGCTCATCACAGCCCGTTCAAGGGACATCCCACCAGGCAGAGGCTTGGCAGGCTCAGCTGCCTCCACACTGCTGCTCCCCCCTTGGGCCCACCTGAGGTTTGGCTTCCTCCAGCTCCATCTCCTCACCTGTTGTTTGGGTTTTTGCTGTTCTTCTCTGTCTCTTTAAGAAGGTTTTTTTTTAAGTTTTATTTTAGCTTTCAGTGTTTATTTTTTGCACGATTTTACATCAACAACTTTTTTTGTTATTTTAACCACATAACCACATTTACATTCTTCTCATAAGGAGGAGACTGTTGATGGACTGTGGGGTTGCCCAGTGTGGTTGAAGAGGAAGATTTTCTTCCTCCAATGCATGGTCACTGCTGGAATTCTATAAATGTTGAAGTTTGTAAATAAACTGTTTCTTTTCTGTCTTGGACATCTCAATGTGTGGTGTCATTTCTTTGTGTCATGTGGGACAAGCCTTCTGTGTTTATCTTTTGCAATGAAGTCAAACAAGATTTTACATCAACATTTTTTTTTTGTTATTGTAACCACATAACCACATTTACATTCTTCTCATGAGGAGGAGACTGTTGATGGATTGTTGGGTTGCCCAGTGTGGTTGGAGAGGAAGATTTTCTTCCTCCAATCCACGGTCACTGCTGGAATTCTATAAATGTTGAAGTTTGTGAATAAATAAACTGCCTCTTTTCTGCCTTGGACATCTCAACGTGGGAGTGTGTCTTGGGTTATGGAACCAAAAATGTGTATTCTATTTCATTTGCTGAAAGCAGTTGGAGCATTGTTCTTCTTTACTCTGGGAGGAGGGGGGCGGGTGCCTTCTGAGAATGGGCCAACTGTCAAAACCAGGTAGGGCAGTGTTTCTTATCTCTTTCACCTCCAGGGGGATATTTTCTGCTGATGGACCATTAACACCTCCCCAAAATAGACCATCCACATCACATCATCCCATTGTGAGATGCTCCACCCAGTGGGAGGAGCCAACCATTCCTACCTGGATAAAAACTGAGACACAGGAACACCAGGGATCTGGCTTCACCCAATTCCTGGAGGAAGACGGGACCCTTCTCACCACCACTGGACCCTGGTTCTACAGGATCATCTCTGCTCCACCAGAACCACATCTGCCACTCCAGGAGGACTCACTTTGGGACTGCTCCCAACACCCTGACCAACAGGGTGTCAGGTTGTAGCTCTGACTCTGTCAGGGTTCTTCAAAATTGTTGTTTATTTGCTGGTTTGGTTGGGTGGTTTTGTTTTTCTACTACATTTGTATTGTTAATATTCCCAGTAAAGAACTTTTATTCCTATTCCCAAAATCTTTGCCTGAAAGCCCTTGATTGCAAAATTATAATTTGGCGGGGGGGTGAGGGGTTTACATTCCCCATTCTCAGGGAAACTCCAGCTTTCTCTGGCAGATACCTGTCTTTCCAAACCAGGACAGAGTGTCATTTCTTTGTGTCGTGTGCCACAGTCTCCCCATGTCTCTCTGCTCTGCAGGGCAGCCAGGCTGCCCACGGCCCATCTCAGCAAGCCCTGGCTGGAGCTCAGGATGGGCTTCACCCCCTCCTGCACTCCCACACCCCCAGGAGCCCTGGGCTGAGGGGCCTTACCTGGCTGATGGGTCACACATCACCTCTGTGCACCTCCAGGGGGGTTTGGCCTTTTGTCATCCCCTGCCCCCAAATTGAGGCTGCATCCCCACCCTGCAGCGCCAGGGCCAGGGGTGGGGGGGATTTTGCTCTCTCAGAAGCAGGGGGAGGAAGGAGAGGGGCCCCTGGGGATCCCTGCACACACATTCCATCCCCGAGTCACCGGTTTGTTCCTCCTGCCTGGTTTTTTTGCCCAGGGATCAGAGAGGATCAGGCTGCAATTGGAATGGTGTTGGGAAGAGGCCCTGTCCAGGCTGGAGCAGGGACCTCACCATGGTGCTGGGGTCAACTCCAGCCAGTTCTGTCTCCACCATAGCCTGACCACCCCATCCCCACAGACCCTCCCAAAGGGCTGGGCTGGATTGTCCCCTCGAGGTCACCCCGGGCAGGTCCTGAGCTCTGATGGGATGTTCCAAGCACTCCTGGTCACTGACAGGACCCTGGGGGATGCACCCCTGACCCATCCTCCCCAATCAGCCAGCCCTGCACCCAGCGTGGATCCCGGGATGGATCCACGTCCACGGCCAGGTGGGAGCAGAGCAGAGCCCAGCACAGCCCCGGGGCTCTCCCGAGGGCTCTGCAGCTGCGGCAGGAAGCGAAACCTCTCGGAGGGAGGATCTCTCGCCTCTCTGTAATTGCTCTTTGAGGGAGGATCTCTCTCCTCTCTGTAATTGCTCTTTGAGGGAGGATCTCTCTCCTCTCTGTAATTGCTCTTTGAGGGAGGATCTCTCTCCTCTCTGTAATTGCTCTTTGAGGGAGGATCTCTCTCCTCTCTGTAATTGCTCTTTGGCCCCCGGCCACCAGCCAGCCGTTCACATTTGGGAATGTTGCCTTTCCTTTCACATTTGGGAATGTTTCCTTTCCTTTCCAGCCTCCTGGCTGCTTTTCAGTTCCCCCGCTGGTTTTACCCAGCCCAGCCTCTTCCCACAGCAGCACCCCCAAATCAACGGCCTGGCGTTGTCACAGGAATGCATCTCAGTGTCTTGGGTTTTGGAGCCAGGGGTGTGTGTTCTATTTCATTTGTTAAAAGCAGCTGGGGAGATGTTTTTTCTTTATATCTTGTAACTCTGGGGGTAGAGGGGCAGGTGCCTTCTGATATTGGGCCATTAACACCTCCCCAGGCTATACCCTCCCCAAAGCAGAACATCCACATTCCATCATCCCAGTGTGAGATGCTCCACCCAGTGGGGGGAGCCAACCATTCCTACCTGGATAAAACTGAGACACAGGAACACAGAAAGGATCCAGCTTTGCCCGATTTCTGGGAGGAAAACCGGACCCCTTCTCACCATCACTGGACCCTTGTTCTACAGGATCATCTCTGCTCCACCAGAACCACCTCTGCCACTCCTGGAGGACTCACTTTGAGACTGCTCCCAACACCCTGACCAACAGGGTGTCAGGTTGTGGCTCTGACTCTGTCAGGGTTTCTAGGATTGTTGTTTATTTGTTTGCTGGTTTGGTTGGGTGATTTTGTTTCCTACTACATTTGTATTGTTAATATTCCTAGTAAAGAACTGTTATTCCTATTCCCAAATCTTTGCCTGAACGCCCTTAATTGCAAATTTATAATTTGGCAGGGGGGTGAGGGGTTTACATTCCCCATTCTAAGGGAAACTCCAGCTTGGCCTGGTTGATACCTGTCTTTCCAAACCAAGACACCCAGGTTGAGGGAAAGCCTCCCTGGGCTCTGGGGAGAGCATCCCTGGGGGAATGCATCCTTCAGTCTTAGCAGGAGCATCCCTTGACCCCAGGGAGAGCATCCTTCCACCCTGGGGAAGGCATCCCTCGGGATACACACATCCAGAGCATGGTGGTGTAGCCCTGGTTCGTGCTGTGATGTTTGGGTTTCTCTGAAACTCTTTCCCAGGCACTGTTCTGTCAACAAGAGACACGTTTTCCTGACTGTAACCTTTGTTTGCATTCCTTTCCCTAGGAGGGACTTCTTCTTTATGTCCCTCTGACTTGACCAATGCAGTTGAAGAAGTTTGTCTTTCTTCCACCCCTTGGGTGGTTCTTTGTAAAACAGCATAAAGGGAAGAAATTCCCGGGGAATAAAGATTGATTGGAGTCATTTCAGCCTTCTGACCTCGGAGTCCATGTCGTTGTGATGTTGAACAGCCTCGTGATGGGATCTTGCCAAGATCTCCAGAGGTGTCAGCTGCAGCCCCCCAGCTGAAGGCAGCAGTGGTTGGAGCCCCCGGGGCTCTGCCAGGTCTGGGTGGCTCTCCAGGGTCTCTCCCTGGGCTGGGAGGGCACAGCCCCAGGAGGGTGGGGAATTTTAACCTGGCCTGGGGGGGCCCAGGCAGCCCAGACCAACCCAGCCCAGCCCAGCCTGGGGCTCCCTCCGAGCCGAGGACAGCCCTGCAGGGACCCAGCAGTGCTGCTGTCACCTCTGATGGGACAGAGGGGCTGGGGCCTGTCCCCACCAGGGGGTGACACTGGGGTGTCATTGGGATGTCACTGGGATGTCACTGGGATGTCACTGAGATGTCACTGGGATGTCACTGGGATGTCACAGGGAGGTCACAGGGATGTCACTGGGGTGTCACAGGGGTGTCATTGGGATGTCACTGGGATGTCACTGGGATGTCACTGAGGTGTCACTGAGATGTCATTGGGATGTCACTGAGGTGTCATTGGGATGTCATTGGGATGTCATTGGGATGTCACTGGGATGTCACTGGGATGTCACAGGGAGGTCACAGGGATGTCACTGGGGGGTCACAGGGAGGTCACAGGGATGTCACAGGGATGATTCTGCCCTGGG
The DNA here is from genome assembly GCA_016584745.2 of Phylloscopus trochilus trochilus. Classification (NCBI taxonomy): domain Eukaryota; kingdom Metazoa; phylum Chordata; class Aves; order Passeriformes; family Phylloscopidae; genus Phylloscopus; species Phylloscopus trochilus. The sequence continues at coordinate 2,290,503 of WQNJ02000024.1, read as the reverse complement.
CTTTCCAGCATGGGCTCCACTCCAAGCCATGTGAGAAAGCAAAGAGCTCAGCCATGACACGGAATCCCAGAATCCCAGACTGGTTTGGGGTTGGAAGGGATCTTGAAGCCCATCCTGTTCCACCCTGGCCATGGGCAGGGACACCTCCCACCATCCCAGGCTGCTCCACGCCCTGTCCAACCTGGCCTTGGACACTGCCAGGGATCCAGGGGCAGCCACAGCTGCTCTGGGCCCCCTCTGCCAGGGCCTGCCCACACTCACTGGGAAGAATTCCTTCCTAAACAAACTTAAATTTCCCATTTTTTGCTTGAAGCCATTCCCCCTGTCACTGCAGCTCCTGATGAACAGCGCTCCTCTGCCTTCCCTGCAGACCCTTCAGATCCTGCAAGGTGCTCTGAGGTTTCTGCACAACCTTCTCTTCTCCAGGCTGAACATCCCCAACAATCCTGCCCTGTTCTCCACAGGGGAGGTGCTCCAGTTCCTTTATCAACTTCCTGGCCTCTCCTGCACTCCTCCCAACAGCTCTGTGGCCTTTTACTGATGGGAGCTGCACTAGGGCCGGGCACAGCATTCCAGGTGGGATCTCATGAGAGCAGAGCAGGGAGCCAGAATCTCCTCCCTCGGGGTGATCCAGGCAACATCCAGCCTTTCATAGAGTTTAAACATGAGAAGAAGCCTGACCAGCAGATTGAGAGGCAATTCTTCCCCTCTACCCCACCCCACCTCCCCACCCAGCGTTCAACTCTGAGGTGCCCAGTACGTGACAGACATGGAAAACCAAGCCATGAAAATGATGAGAGGGCTGGAACTCCTCTCCTATGAAGAAAGGCTGAGGCAGTTGATGTGGTTTGGCCTGGAGAAGAGAAGGCTCTATGGAGACCTTGTTGTGGCTTTTCAATACATTTGGGGGGGATGATAAGCACAGAGAGAGACTTTCTACCAGGGCCTCTAAGGACAGGACATGGAGCAACAGTTTTAAACTGGAAGAGGGTATGTTTAGATTGGATATTTGGAAATAATTATTCCCTCTGAGGGTGTGTCCTGGGTTGACGGTGCCTGCTATCCCATATCACGGACTGTGTTGTTATGTCTAACAGCCAATGCTTGGCTTTTGGCTTTTTTGCTGGCTGGCTGCTGCTGCTTGCTGCTGCTGCTTGCTGCTACCTTAGCCACTTTTGCTTTCTGCTGCCTGTTTTTTTTTTTCTCACTGTTTCTGGTTTTCTTTTTTCCCTTCCCACACCCCCCCACCCCCACCCCCCCGAATATTTGGACCCGCTCTGGACCTGACTTGAGGAGGTGGAGGATCTCCCAGCCCGTGGAAGAAGCTCTGCACCCTTCCCCCACAGTAACTTGAGCCTTTTCCTTTTCTCTTGTGGGGGGAAGAGTTCTTGTCAATAAATCGGTTTTTTCCACTTGTCTCCTCCAAAGAATTTCCTTCCCAAACCCAGGGCTGGGGGTGGGGAGGGGTGGTGGAGATTTGTCTTAGGGGACTTCCTCTCAGAGGTTCATCTCCTAATTTGCCCCAAACCAATACAGGGTGGTGAGACACAGATTGTCCAGAGAAGCTGTGCTTGCCCTGTCCCTTCAAGTCTTCATGGCCAGGAGCCCCATTCCCACTGCCAGAGAATGGGACAGGGGCTGGGACAGGGCTCTGCGGGCACCAGGCAAGGACAGGGGAGGCAGGAGGGCTGTGGGAGCTGACCCAGCTCGTGGATGTCTTTATTGGGACTCTCTACAGGTGGGACAGGCATGCGAACAGGACAGAGACAGGAGTGGTATTGCCTTGGTCACAGAGAGATGGAGCAGCCTCGGGAGGAGCCCGAGCCCTCCGGGCCGGCCGGGATCCCCCACGCCTCGCTCTCCTATTGCTCCCCATCCCAGCCCTGCGCCCCGACCACCCGCCAGTGCCCGTGGGAGCAGCCCCCGTGGGAGGGGGCGATGGTGACACCCAGAGAGGAGCCTTTGGCACCCTGGAGAGGGACCTTTGGCACCCTGGAGAGGAGCCTTTGGCACCCTGGAAAGGAGCCTTTGGCATCCTGGAGAGGGACCTTTGGCACCCTGGAGAGGGACCTTTGGCACCCTGGAGAGGAGCCTTTGGCACCCGGAGAGGAGCCTTTGGCACCCTGGAGAGGGGCCTTTGGCACCCTGGACAGGGACCTTTGGCACCCTGGAGAGGGGTTCCCAGCGGCCGTGTGGCGATGGAGGGGTCCGAGCACGGGCGGGGATGTCCCGGTGAGCAGCTGGATCTCCACAGGTGGAGGGTGAGGTGCAGCCAAAAGCGTGGGCGAGGAGAGGGGGGCAGCCCAGGGGGTGCCGGGGCAGTGTGGCCCTGGGCAGGGCTGGCACCAGGAAGGGGAATGGGGCTGTCCCCAACCTCCCTCCCGGCCCCGCTGCTCTGCGGCACCTCTTGGGTGGCGAGGGGGGGGACCCAGCTGCCAAACCTGCCCCCCACCCCGGGGGTGGAGCTGGAGCTTCGGGGAGAGAAAGCTCCTTGGGGAGAGCATCCCTTGGCCTTGGGGAGAGCATCCCCGGAGGAATACGTGTCCCAGCCTCGGGAAGGACATCCCTGGGCCTTGGGGAGAGCATCCCTGGAGGAATGCGTGTCCCAGCCTCGGGAAGGACATCCCTGGGCTTCAGAGACAGCATCCCTCAGCCCTGGGGAGAGCATCCCTGGGCTGGAATGTCTGTCCCAGCCTCGGGGAGAGCATCCCTTGGCCTTGGGGAGAGCATCTCTGGGCTTTGGGGAGAGCATCCCCGGAGGAATGTGTGTCCCAGCCTCGGGGAGAGCATCCCTGGGCCTTGGGGAGGGCATCCCTCAGCCCTAGGGAGAGCATCTCCCGTGGGAAGAGCATCCCCTTGGCCCCAGGGAGAGCATCCCTAGAGGAATGCATGTCCCAGCCTGAGGGAAAGCCTCCCTGGGCTCTGGGGAGAGCATCCCTGGGGGAATGCATCCTTCAGCCTTAGCAGGAGCATCCCTTGGCCCCAGGCAGAGCATCCTTCCACCCTGGGGAAGGCATCCCTCAGGATACACACATCCCTCCCCCTCGGAGAAGGCGTCCCCTGGGGCAGGCACCCCTGGCCAGGGCGCTGCCTGCGTCCAGCTGGGGCTCAGGAGAAGGTGACCACCTCACCCTGGGGGTAACTGGAAGCGAGGGTATCCTGGCAGGAATCTGCAATTAAAGACAGAAACATTAAACACGGCGTTAGAGATTTGCTCACAGGAGCTCTGTGGGGAGAAACGGGAGAGGGAGAGGGAGACTGAGCTTCCAGGGGACCCCCCTGCCCCCCAAATTAAGGAGGATGCAGAAAACAGAGTAACCACAAAGTGGAGTGGCCTTTTCCAGAGGGATAAAATGCTGCTGTTGCATCTGGAAAAAATGGTTTTAAAAGAGCCTCAGAATGGTGACAGAGATGGAGGCTTGGGAAATGATTCTCCAAGAGAAACCACACATGGAAATCGGGGTGATTTTGAGGGTATGAATGAAAAGCAGGGGGAAAACATCACCCTCACCACATCCCTCTCAGCCCTCTCCTCCCAGAAAGCTGCTCTGGCCCAAAACTTCCCAAGCCAACCCCAAGCCAGATGTCCCAAAGCCCAGCCTGGTGCATTAATCCCTCAGTGTTTTGTTTCTTTTTTTTCTCCTCCCTGTCTCCCTCTCATTTGTTATCATTGAATTAATTACCATTGATTGGAGCTCTGAGTCACCCCCCCTGCCTCTCCCCGTGTGCCAGGGCCCAGTTTCCAGGCAAGGGGCTGCCAGGCAGGGAGACGGCGCCTGATCCACCCCACCAGCCCTGGAATTTGGCTTTAAACCTCACCCCCAGCTCCTGCTCGTGGATCTGACCCAGCTGCCTCCCCTGCAAACCCAACACAGCTCCAAAAACTCCTCCTTTTCCCACAAAATCTCCTGCTTTCTCCTGCTCCATCCAGCCTCACTGCACAGCTCGGGTGAGCGATGCCCAGGCAGGGAGGCTTTGCAAACCTCACACCCTGTCTTGGTTTGGACAGACAGGGATCAACCAGGGAAAGCTGGATTTTCCCTGAGAATGGGGAATGTAAACCCCTCACCCCCGCCAAATTATAATTTTGCAATCAAGGGCTTTCAGGCAAAGATTTGGGAACAGGAATAACAGTTCTTTACTGGGAATATTAACAATACAAATGTAGTAAAAAAACAAAACCACCCAACCAAACCAGCAAACAAACAAACAACAGTTTTGGAAAACCCTGACAGAGCCAGAGCTACAACACGCCCCAAAAAACCCCCAGGGATTAAAGGAGCTTTTCTCCCTGAGCTGGCAGGAGAGCTCCCCACCTCCAAAGACAAAATGGTTTTGGGGACCCAACAGCCTCCCCCTGCAGCAATTCGGGGACCAGCAGTGCCCACGCATGCAGCAGCTGCTGAGAAATATCCCAGCTCTTGCTTCAGTCCCTCCTGCAAGCAGCTAAAAGCTCTTGGCAGGGCTCATGTCTTGCTAGGAACATTCCCCATCAGGTCGATTGATTTACCAAGGGCACGACTTGGCTTTTAACTCCCATCTCCTCCTCCTCCCTGTTCAGAGCCACTCCGTGTGTTAGCTCCAGACCTGCTGCCCGCAGCCCCCAGGGACCTGCCTTGGAAAGCAGCTCCCCAGTCTGGGGGAAAAAAATTAGCACGACTAAAAATAAATAACAACAGCCCTGGGGTTTTTTTGTCTTTCTTTTGTTTGTTTGTTTTGGTTTGGTTTTGTGGGGGTTTTTTGGGGTTTTTCTTTTTTTTTTGGTGGGTTTTTTTTGGTTTTTTTGGGGGGGTTTTTTTGGGGTTTTTTTTTGGTTTTTTTTGTTGTTTTGTTTTGTTTTGTTTTGTTTTTTGGTTTGGTTTGGTTTGGTTTTTTTGTTTTGTTCTGGTTTGGGTTTTTTGTTTCTTTGGTTTTTGTTTGTCTTTTTTTTTTTTTTTTTTTTTTTTTTTTTTTTGTCCCCCCGACAAAGGCACCATGAGAAAACAGCCCTCCTGGCTTGGCTTATCAGTAGCAGCTCTGTGCTGCTCTTGCCCTCAGCCCCTTCCCCCTCAGGCCTGTTTTTGGGTGCAGATCTGCCACCAGCCTCCCCAGGGTGCTGCCCTGGGCAAGGCTGGGCACAACCCAGCTCCAAACACCCCCACCAAGGTTTGCTGCTCTGCTCCCAGAGCCCTCACCCAGGAGTTTGTCTTGGGTTATGGAACCAAAATGTGTATTCTGTTTCATCTGCTGAAAGCAGCTGGGGAGATGTTTTTTCTTTATCTCTTGTAACTCTGGGGGGAGGGGGGCTGATGCCTTCTGATAAGGGCCCAGCTGTTCACACCAGGTGGGGCAGTGTTTGTTATCTCTGTCACCACCCGTCCTCCCTCCAGGGGATATCTGCTGCTGATGGGCCATGAAGGCTCAGCAGTGACAGGACACATTCCATCATCCCAGTGTGAGATGCTCCACCCAGTGGGAGGAGCCAACCATTCCCACCTGGATAAAAACTGAGCCACAGGAACACCAGGGATCTGGTTCCACTGGATTCCTGGAGGAAAGCTGGACCCTTCTCACCATTACTGGGCCCTTTTCTCTCAGGATCATCTCTGCCCCAACAGAACCACATCTGCCCCTCCAGGAGGACTCACTGTGGGCTGCTCCCAACAGCCTGACCAACAGGGTGTCAGGTTGTATTATTCCATTTATTTTACCTTTTTTTTTTTTTTTTTTTCTTCTCCTATTAAATTGTCTCTCTGACTGGGAGTCTCACTGGTTTTGCTTTCAAACCAGCACAGAGTTTCCCTGTATGGGGAGTTCACCCAGCCCTGCCCTCCCTCCTGCTATGAGCATCTCCTCCAACAGCCTGAGGCTGTGCCAGCCCCAGCCCCAGCTGTGCCAGCAGTGTTTGGGTAGGTCCTACACTGGCTGAGAAGGAGGGTTTGGGGGTATTGAGGGATGAGCAGCTCAATCCCAGCCATGTGCACTGGAGCCAGAAGCTGATCCTCCAGCTGGGCAGCAGCAGAGTGGGGGTCCTGCCCTGCTCAGGTGAGGCCCCACCTGCAGAGCTGCCCCCAGCTCTGGGCTCCAGCATCAGGAGCAGCCCCTCTGCTCTGCAGCCAGGCTGGGAGAGCTGGGGGTGCTCACCTGGAGAGGAGAAGCTCCAGGAGAACTCAGAGCCCCTGCCAGGGCCTGAAGGAGATCCAGGAGAGCTGGAGAGGGTCTGGGGACAAGGGGAATGGCTTCCCACCGCCACAGGGCAGGGATGGATGGGATAGTGGGAAGGAATTCATCCCTGTGAGGGTGGGCAGGCCCTGGCACAGGGTGCCCAGAGCAGCTGTGGCTGCCCCTGGATCCCTGGCAGTGTCCCAGGCCAGGCTGGACATTGGGGCTTGGAGCAGCCTGGGCTGGTGAAAAGTGTCCCTACCCATGGCAGGGGCTGGAACGGGATGGAATTTAAGGTCCCTTCCCACCCAAACAATTCCCTGACTCCGGGATTACTTTTTCACAGCCACCAGGACACATTCCCTGCCCCCGCCCGTCCCACGCAGGAGGAAGTGTGACCCTCTTCCCTGGAGTTCACAGCATCCTTTCTGAGCCTCCCTTTACCTTTTCTGTGGGTAAAACGTAAGGATTGGTTGCCCGGGGTGGGGGGGAGGTAAGGAAGTAACAGACTGGGAGCTGGGAGGCTCCTATTTATAAGCTCAACTGCATCCTATTTTGCATCTGCCTCTGCTCTCCCTGTTCCCCGTCAGCACGGGCAAGCCATGGGGTTGCTATTTATTTTCTGTTTTTTTTCTTTATTGTCATCAAATAAGCAGTGAGGATTTTTTTTCCTGGCAGTGCTGGGGAAGCCAGGAACAGGCTCCTTCTGGGTAGAGCAATTACTCTCTTGACATCTTCACCTCCCGCCCGGCTGCCTGACAGGCCTTTCTATTTTCTCAGCTCTCTCAGGCATCTCCTGAGAAACAGAGCAGTTGTTGCAACAATAAAAATTAATACTTTCCAAGCAGCCTGGGATCACGGGGCAGGCTCCACGCAGGGCTGGGCTCTGAGCCTTCCAGGAGGAAAAGAGAAGGAAGGAGCTGATGCTGGAGCAGGGAGCTGCTCCCAGATCCCCCTGATCCAAAGGCTGCTCTGGTTTGGCTCCTTGCACGGGGCTGGGTGGTCAGAGGGGCTGGATCCTTGTCCCAAAGTGCTGACCCATGTCCCAAAGTGGGCAGACACAGGCAGAGGTGTCACCCAGCACCTCTGGAGTATTCCAGGCTGGGCTGGACAGAGCTTGGAGTGACCTGGCCTAGCAGGAGCTGTCCCTGCCCACGGCCCTTCCAGCCCAAACCATTCCATGACTCCTTGATCTCTGGTCTCCTTCCTGCTGCTGAGCATCACAGGTGTCTGCAGCCACGCTGGGGACAGGCACAGGGGACACCCAGGCAGGGGACAGGCACAGGGGGAACTCACACTGGGGACAGATGTAGCCATGGTTCGTGCCTGCAATGTTTTGATTTTCGGAAATTCCTTTCCCAGGCACACTCTGGTAAACAAGGGTATGTTATTGTAAACTATCCTGGTTTTCTACATTCCATTCCCAAGGAGGGACTTTGCTTGATGACCCTCTAAGGGGACCAATGTGGTCCAAGGATCCCACCTCTTGGGTGGGCTCATTGTAAAAAGGTATAAAGACAGGTGCTTTGAGAATAAACACAGAATTGGAGTCATCTCAGCCTTCTGAGTGTCTGTGTCCTGATTTCGTGTCCTACAGCGACAGACAGGTACAGGGGGAACTCACACTGGGGACAGGCACAGGGGGCACCCACGATGGGGACAGGCACAGGGGGAACTCAGGCTGGGGACAGGCACAGGGACACCCAGGCTGGGGACAGGCACAGGGGGCACCCAAGCTCTGTGTGCTTCCACCCTCTGGGCACCCCTCTGCCCACAGGCCAGGGACACGTTCCTGTGACACACCCCGTGCTCATCCCTGCATTCCTGCTCAACCCCATTGCCCTGCCAGCAGCCAGAGCCAGCACACCCACCCCACCCCCGGGGAACCTCTCCTCTCCCCGCTGCCCTGACCATCACTGCACACCCCTTGATGTTTTTTTGGGTTTTTTGGGGTTTTTTTTAATGCCATTTTAGGGCTTGGGCAGGGGCAGTTGGACTCCTGTGGGTTTACACATCTTCTCAGGGGTAAACACAACATCAGCTTGGCTTTCTCCCGGTGCCTTTGGCCCGGGGCTGGAACGTGAGCTCCCAGCAGATCCCTAAACACAGATAAGCCCTGCGAGGATATCGTATGTTCGTGCTCTATTCTTATCCCATTCCTCAGGCAGCCAATTCTGGCCACTGTTGGAGATAAAAACCTGGGCTCCAGAGATATTTAGAGGTCTGCTCTGATCCACTACAGCTCCTCTTCCAATCTTACCCGGGGATTAACCCGTGCCAGCTCGCACCCCAAACCGACCCAGACCCCACCTAAAAATAACAACAAGCTGTTTTCTCCCTCCTGCATCCCCCAAATCCTGCTCAGGAGGCGGCGGGGAGGAAGAGGGAGAAGATGCGATGGGTTTTTCAGCAGTTTGGTGCCTCCCACTGAAATCCCTCCATCTCCCTTTCGGGGCTGGGTTGTTTCAGAGGAGCTTTTTGCACATTAGTCATCCCTTCTCCCCGGGTTGCATAACGCCCCTGCTAAAAATTGCATCCTGCCGGCTCCGTGTCAGCTCGTGCCCAACCCTCCTGGCTCTGCTGGGGATCAGATTTTGGGGGGTCCACCAAAGGTTTTTCCACCCCAAGCAGCCACCCTGGCATTGGGATGAGCTGCTCTGGGAGCCTGAGGGGGGAAAGGCAAGGATGGGATCTCCTGGGAGCTGTGGCTGCTCTGGTTTTATCCTCTACCTCCAAGAGACTCAAACCCCAAAGTTTGAGCATCTTGAGCTGATTCTTCTGCAAGAGACGGAGCTTTATACCTGCCCCATCCCCCAAAGTCAGCACCTGACCTTGGATAAGTCATTTATGGTCCAAAGAGCACCAAAGTCATGGAGAGTGACCTTCCCTCTGGCAGGGGCTGGGGATCTTCCAGCTCCTCCTGCTTCCAGAGGGAAGGATGAGCCAGGGAAGCACCTGCATGGTGCTGTTGTACCCAGCCCTTCACCCAGCTTGTGGAATTTGGGGTGATTCACAGACCTGCCCTGTTACCCCATCCATCTACAGCAATCCAAGGAATGCAGCTGCACCCAAAACACAAACTCAGGTGCTGCCAGGGATGGGTCAGCCCCACAGCCCGGTGTGGCACGGCCTGAGCAGAGCACGGTGCAGCCCCTCCCAATTTCTGCCCAAATCCACAAAAATCCCGGCTCCAGTACCGGGTCCATGCAGTGCTCAGCTCCTGTCAGCCACCTCCAAGATCCAGCCCAAGGCACCGAGATTTTCAGCTTTTTCTGCTTCCCTTTGGCCCTTGCACAGCTGGGAGAGGGGAGGGAGGGAGGGAGGAAAAGGAAGGAAGGAAGGAAGGAAGGAAGGAAGGAAGGAAGGAAGGAAGGAAGGAAGGAAGGCAAAATAAACTCAGAGGGGGCTGCTTTGTACATGGGCTGACTGCTCCTCCTGGCAGCCCCTTCTCAACACCAAGGGAAACTGAGGCACGGAAAACCTGGGGTGGAGCAGGAGGGTCCCGGCTGTGGGATCTGCCAAAATCCATCCCAGCTTCTTTCAGCGGCAGGACCCCTGGAACCATGGAATCCTTCAGGTTGGGAAAGACCTCCAAGGTCATCAACTCCGACCTGTGACCAGCCTTGCCCAGCAGGCACCCTCCCTCCTCACCATTCCCTGAGCTCCAGTTTGGCCAGGATGGAGGGGAAGGGTCTGACCCCAGAGGAGCTCTTGGGGCTCTTTGCTTCTCAAACACACCCAAATCTAAGCTCTCCTCCCCAGAAAAGCCCCCGAGCTCCAGCCCTGACCTGCTCAGAATGAGGAAAGAGGCCAGGAGAGCACTGAGGGGGGTTCAAGACCAGGGCTGGACACCCCAAACCAGCCAAGATCCAAACGCCTCCAGGCAGGCTGAGCTGCACAGAGCTGAGATGAGCCAGAGGTCAAGGACTGAAGGGTTTGCTCTAGTTCAGGAAGGCACCTGAGACCATCCAAAATCATCCCAAAAACCGACACATGTGAGCAAAAACCAGCAACGGGGAGTTTGTCTGTCCAGCCTCATCCTCCCAGGGGTGGGGAGAGCCTGGTTCAAACCCACCTCCACCACCTCACCTCCATCCCAAATCAGGATTCATCCCCCAGCCATTCAGGCATCGTTCTGCCTCAGATCTCTCTCTGCCCCGCTATCCAACACTGGCAGCAGCTTTTCCAGGGACCTTTATTCTGCTTCCCACCACCTCCCAGCTCTTCCTGGGAGCTGCCATAGCTAATTATCCCAGCCTCTGCGTGCTCCCCGCACCCTCTCCCAGGGCCCTTCGGCCTCCACAGGATCTCAAGGATGGTTTCCAAAGCCCCCAGGCCCATCCCTGAGCTTGGAGAGAGTAGCAGACACAATCTGGGAAAGAACAAGGAGGATTTAGGCAGAAAAAGGCACAGAACAAGAGGGGAACCACTGCTGGGCAGGGAATAGAGGTTTATTCATCTGTGGCCTCCAGAAACTTGAGGCTGGTTTAAAAAAAAAAAAAAAGAAAAAAACACCAAAAAAATCGAAAACCAAACAAAATAAAACCTAAGAAATATATGAATTCAGCCATTTCCAGCACAATGAGAGCTAATTTTATGAGTCAACTTGTCCTCCTGGTGTTCCCACCACCCTTTAGCCCAACACAAGCGGCCCACGGGAGGCAGGGCTCGACACCAGAGGGGATTGCAGGGTTTATTGAGGACGAAGGAGGTTTCCAGGAGTGGGGAAAAAAGCACCCCAAACACCTACTGCAGGGGCTGCCCACACAGATGGACACGAGGCAAGGCCGGTGGAGACGTTACAGGCCCTGCAGCCAGGGCAGGGGGGGCTGGAGAGGCTCAGAACCAGCTCCTGGGGTGGGGTGGGGTGGAGATGTCCCAGCTGGAGCTGCTCAGGCGGCGTGGCGAGGGAGGGGGCACAGCCAGGATGTCCTTTTTAGAGGATGGAGGGGACGGGGGAGCAGGGGGAGCTGCAGCGGGACGCCAGCGGAGCCGGGCCCACCGCGGCTCCTGCCACGCCGTCTATGCTGCTCAGGCTCCGCGATTTTCCACAGCCTCGGTGAAGAAAAACAAGACAGGTTAGAGCCCAGCAGCCTCCTCCTCCTCCTCCTGCCCCCGGGGCTGGGGGGAGCTGGGAGCGCCAGGCTGAGCCCCACACACACACAAACACACCCCCTGATGTTACTGCCTTGGATTGTGGAGCCAGGGGTGTGTATTCTAATTTCAGTTGTTAAAAGCAGTTGGGGAGATGCCTTTTGTTTTGTTTTGTTTTGGGGTTTTTTTGGGTTTTTTTGTTTTTGTTTTTGTTGTTGTTGTTGTTGTTGGTTTTGGGGGATTTTTTTGTTGTTTTTGTTTGTTTGTTTTGGTTTGCTTTGGTTTGGGTTTTTTTTTTGTTGTTGGTTTTTGGGGATTTTTTTGTTGTTTTTGTTTATTGGTTTGGTTTGCTTTGGTTTGGTTTGGTTTGGTTTTTTTTTGTTTTTTGTTTTTTCTTTATCTCTTGTAACTCAAGGGGGAGAGGGCCAGATGCCTTCTGATAATGGGCCATTAACACCTCCCCAGGCTATACCCTCCCCAGAGGTGCATCCTCATTCCATCCTCCTATTGTGAGATGCATCACATCCCCCCTGGCAGTGGGGGGTGGGCCCAGGCATTTCTATCTGGATAAAACTGAGACACAGAGATGGGAAAGCTGCGAGCTTCACCCGATTTTCTGGGAGGAAGACTGGACCTCATCTCACCATCACCAGACCCCTTCTCACCACCACTGGACCCTTGTTCTACAGGATCATCTCTGCTCCACCAGAACCACATCTGCCACTCCAGGAGGACTCACTTTGGGCACTTTGGGGCTGCTCCCAACCCCCTGACCAACAGGGTGTCAGGTTGTAGCTCTGACTCTGTCAGGGTTCTCCACAATTGTTTGTTTGTTTGCTGGTTTGGTTGGGTGGTTTTGTTTTCTACTACATTTGTATTGTTAATATTCCTAGTAAAGAACTGTTATTCCTATTCCCCAAATCTTTGCCTGAAAGCCCTTAATTACAAAATTATAATTTGGCAGAGGGTGAGGGGTTTACATTCTCCATTCTAAGGGAAACCCCAGTTTCCCTGGCAGATACCTGTCTGTCCAAACCAAGACATTTATAAACGCACATTTTGGAGTTGGCTGTTCGCAAATATTGAGATGAACGTTATACATATAGAGTAAGAAGATTGTACTGTATTTTCTTTTATTTGTGAAATTTAAAAATGTAATGGGGGTATATTTTCAGATTGTAACAAAGTAGAGATGGGGGCTGTGTTGTTTTTTTTTAACTCCTCAACTTTTTTTAACTCCTCAACTCAAAAGATAGAAGACAGAAGGGAGGTCTGGAATTCCTGAACTAAAGATTTCTGATAAGGAAAAATTGAGCCTTTTGAGGGTCTGAATCTTTGGAAGACAGATTTACAACGTCCCCCAGACTGTGTGGAGTCCCATAAATAAACTGTGTACTTAAGGGGGGTCTTGAAATCAAAAATTCATATTTGAATCATGCATTAGCTTATTTAAATATGTAACACCAAGACTTTTAAATACCTAGAAATTTAGAATGGGCAGTGTGTTGCTTTGCACCCTCAGCTGAGAAGCTACCTTCCTTTGTCTCCTTATTGTCTATTTTCATTCCATTTTATTTTATTTTTATTAAACTTATCAATTAATACAAAAAGGTGAAACGTCGTTTTTCACACCCAGAACGCCCCATTCCTAAAAAAAAAAAAATTAATTCAGGAAGGGGTTTGTGAGGACAGGGATCCTCCAGACCTTCCCACTCCCTCCAGCGAGTAGCGCCGGCCAAATCCAGGACTCGAGAGGCATCAATGAGGAGATGGAACTGCTCCTGTAGGCTGTGGGGTTTTTGTTTCCCAAATTGCTCTGAATGAGGAATGAGTCTGGGGATTTTGTGGGCTGAAGCAGACGGGGGAAAAGCAGCAGAACTCAAACAAATATGGGATTTGGGAAGGAGTGATTCCCCCAGCTCTGGTTTTTACACCCCTGTAAGCAGCAAGCTGCTGCTGACACCTTCCTGTGTGCAGAGGAGCAGGTAGACATGCTCATTATTTTCCATAAGAAATTGCACTAAAGAGCAGATATTTCTGATTCCTTAAGCATGGGGACCCTTCACGCTCCCCCCAAAGAGCCAGGAATTTCTCCAGCTTTTTATTGAAAAAGCAACAGCCAGAAGAAATATCGTCACAGGTCAAAAGCCACTTTTCTTGCTGGAAAGACACAAAGTCTTTGCACTGAAAATTGGATTTTTGTGTCCACAGAGCACCGCTGTTAAGGATGACTCTGCTCCCTGGCTCTGGTGCCAAAATATGGAAAATTAATGATGCTCCCAGCCGTGATCAGCCCAATGTCCCTGCGCTTGGATCTTCCCTGGAAGCACCCAGGTGAGCAAGCCCAGCCAAGCCTGAGCCTTCCCAAGGCACCGGCGAGATCCAGGGAAAGCAAGACCATGGAAGCAGCGTGTGTGTGGGGTAGAGAGGAGGGAGGCAGCTCCTGACAGCAGGAAAACAAGGTGATGGATGGCCCCTCGGGCAGTGCCAGGCTTGGAATCCCTCCCTGTGTCCCACCCCAGGAGCTCCTGGCACATCTTTGGGTTTTGCTTTGCTGCTGCTGGTTTGGGCTCGGGTCAGGGATCGAGGCTCACCCCAGCCCAGCATCACCCTCACACACCCCTCCAGGGGCAGGCTGAGGCAGGAACAGCCCCTGGAAAAGGCTCCAGAGCACTGCCTCTGCAAACCTGGGGGTTGTCCCCTTTGGAGGTTTTGTTTCCCAGCCCCAGTGTCCAGCAGGGGTTCTTCAACCCCAGCCCCCTGAGGAGACACAGCTCCTGCAGCAGAGGCAGGTCCAGGGGACTGAGGGACACCTGCCCAAAGCTGTTGCTGACTCCAGCAAAGCTTTCCTTGTGCCCACAGCTGTTGCATTCCTTTGGGAATGCTCTTTCCCTCAAAACCCCCCCGGAGCCTGTAACCAGGTAGTCCAACCCTACCTGTCCCTTATCTCTGACCTATGGCTCTGTGCCAGCTATCCCATCCCAGACAGAGACCAGATAAAAAACCCCTGCTCCTCCTTGTTCTCCCTCTTTGCCTCCAGACCCCTTCAAGAATAAAGCCTTGGAAACACCCTGAGGTAAGGAGCCTCTTTTGGATTTCTTTTCCCTATCCTGAAGCCTACCCCCTCGAAGCTCCCCAAAATCTGAGCTAGCATTGAGGCCAGGGGGCGGGAAAGGGGGGTTAGTACTTCACACAGCGGGAGCAGGAGCAGGGGCAGGCCTGAGGAGAGGAGCAATTTCCTCATTTACCTCTTGGCAGGGATCCACACAGCGGGCGAGGAGGGGGAGCGAGCACAGCCCTGAGCCGGGGGCAGCTTGGGGGTTTCCCACCCACAGCAGCTGATGCAAAGCCCCCCCACTACTCCCCACAACACTCCCAAAAACCTGCACTGGGCTCATCCTTCCTTCCCCTTGCTCTTCTCCCCGGGTGTGCTGAGGCTCTTTGAAGAGCTCACGCGTTTCCCTGCCGCGCTGAGCTGCGCATGGGAAGGAGCCGTGCTGGGATCCAAGCGGTCCCTGAAAGCTTGGGGCAGCCCTGGATCCCCCAAACAGGAGGAGGGGGTTTGCTGGGAGCTGCCAGCAGTTGGTGGGGGGTGGTTTGTGGGGATGATCTTTGCCTCTGACTGAAGGGAAAAGGGTGCGAATGGGAACAAGGTCAAAGTCACGCTGCCCGCTCTGGTTAAAGTCTCAAGCATCACATTTTGGGACAGAACTTTGTTTCCCAGCCCCAGTATCCAGCAGGGGTTCTTCAACCCCAGCCCAGCCCTCAGCCCTACAAGGAGACACAGCTGCTGATGTTTGATTTCCCCAGGGGCCCCCTGCAATGGGACACCAGGGCAAACCTGCCCCAAGCCCATTCCCTCCATCAGTTTATCCCAAGCCACTCTTGCAGGAGCAGCTGGAAGGAGCTCCTGAGTCAGTCAGTCCCTCCAGACTGTTGTGGTTTCCCACCACACCCAGGGCCGGGTGCCATCGCAGAGTGAAGCCACAAGGCACGAGGGGGTTGTGCTCTGCTAATGGCCACAGCTTGACAAACAGAGCTGGTGTCCCCGTAACTCGCCCTGGGGCTACCCAGAGTCACCGGGGTTGCTTTAGGAACGGGCTGGCTGCCGATGAAAGAGCACTGTGTGACCCCCGGGGGCTCCTCCCGGGCCCTGGCACTGCCTGCTCCCCGCAGGAGCTCTGCCCGAGCACGGGATGGGGTAAAGCAGGGAGGCAGCAAAGCCCAGGAGCACCCTGTTATTGTTGGTGGTGGTGGTGGTGGTGACACGGGCCTGGCACGCAGCTCAGGTGGGGTCATGTCCCCGTGCCAATGTGGGCTGGTCCTCGGTGCCCCCCCAGCCAGGCAGCTCCAGGGGATGCTCCCGTGAGCATTCCCAGCCTGATCCCACCCCGCCTGCTCAGGCCGTAGCCCTGCACTGACAGCAGCAAGGAGCAGAGTGAAAAGCAGCTGCAGGATGCCCTAGGGAGGCAGAAAGGGCTGCTGTGCCCTGTGAATGTGCTGCTAGAGGAGGTGGGGTGCTGGAAGAGACACCCAGATGTGGCACGTGGGGACGTGGGTCAGTGGCCCAGCGCTGGGGGAGGGTTGGACTCGCAGAGCTCATTCCCAACCCAAGGGATTCCATGGCTCCATCCCAACCAGTCTCACTGGCTGGGCTCATCCTGCCTCCACATCCAAGCAGAGGACAAGGCTTTTGTGCCCAGACAGCCCCGTGCCAAGGTGCCTGCACCCAGCAGGACACGGTTTTGGGAACAGCTGAGCGGGACCCCAGTGCTGAGGGGGGGTGAAGGGTCTGAAGCCATCTCCGGCAGCCAGGGAGCAAAGCAATACCACAGCAACAAGAAACACATTCCACATGGGAATGCACAGCAATCCAGCTCCATCTGCTCCAGGCTCAGGTCCAAGGGCAGGAGCAGCTCTTCTCTCTGAGCTGCCCCGACAAGGCCAACTGCTGGAGTCAGGGTTAAACCACCGTGGGTGCCGAGCTTGGCAGCCTGTTCCCAAACCAGCTCCCTCTCCTGCTCTCCACAGCTTGTACAGACACCAGTACCTGTCCCAGGATCTGACAGATGGCCATCACTGAGGCGGGCTCAGAACCAAGCTCATCTCAATTTGCAGAGCTGCCAACATCCCAGTACCAGAACAAACAGCCTCAGCAGGAGATAAATCAACACCAAGGGAGGAGGAGGCACCTCTGCAGCTCCCAACGGCTTTTGGCTGGAGGCTGCTTTGCCCCCTGGTCACTTCTGGTCATCTCTGGTCATCTCTGGTCACCTCTGGTCACCTCTGGCCACCTCTGACCATACTGGAGCATTTCACTAGGCCAGCCCTGACCTCCAAGGACAGCCTCCCACCCCTCTGCCCCACAGCCCAAGCAGGACACAGGTACTGACTGAGGCTCCCTCTTCCCAAAAGATCTCGAGCCTCACTGGAGCCCCTCTGGGCACCAGATCCAGCCTTCTCCAGGTGCAGCACCATTCCAGCCACGTGGGGATGAGCGACCCGTGCACACCTTCTGTTTTAAAGTGTAGGAGGCACTCTGAAATTTGCACACACCATCACCAGAGGGCCTTTCCAAAGAGCTGCTGCTGCTGCTGCCACCACACAAGGACAGAAATCTCCTGGTCTCCTGCAATCCAGAGATGGGATTTGGGAGTGGGTGAGAGCAGCTCTCTGGATCCTCAACTCTCTTAGAGCTGCTCCACTTCTCCTGGCTTCAGTGGGACCAGATTCAAATGCTTCAGCTGAAGCCTGACTTCAGCATTTTCTAGGGAGGAAGATCAGCACTGGCTTTCATATCCATCTCCTCCATCCCTTCCAGTTTAGCATTCCAGTCTGGAGTGGGACTAAACCTCTCTCCCCTCTTCACACTAACAGGCATTAAGAAAAGAGACCAACTTCACAGGAAAAGGCATTTCCAGGGAGGAGACATCAGGCCTTTCAAGCAGGCATTTGATCATACCCCAAGGAAGAGCAAAGCTTCTCCTCTTTGTCCTCTCTCTGAGGTTGAGCAGCAATGCCAAAGGGAATCCTTGATTTCCCAGGAGGAAACAACCAATTCACTCCTACCACTGATAAATGTGATTGCCCCCAAACACCTCCCTGCATCCCATCCAGCCATGTGCCATCCCAAGCAGCTCCAGGAGTAACAAACCCCCGAGGCTCCAGGAGTAACAAACCCCCGAGGCTCCAGGAGTAACAAACTCCTCAGGCTCCAGGAGTAACAAACCCCTGAGGCTCCAGGAGTAACAAACTCAGGCTCCAGGAGTAACAAACCCCCAAGGCTCCAGG
Organism: Phylloscopus trochilus trochilus; assembly: GCA_016584745.2. Taxonomy (NCBI): domain Eukaryota; kingdom Metazoa; phylum Chordata; class Aves; order Passeriformes; family Phylloscopidae; genus Phylloscopus; species Phylloscopus trochilus. The sequence continues at coordinate 2,272,977 of WQNJ02000024.1, read as the reverse complement.
AGTAACAAACTCCTCAGGCTCCAGGAGTAACAAACCCCCGAGGCTCCAGGAGTAACAAACTCCTCAGGCTCCAGGAGTAACAAACCCCCGAGGCTCCAGGAGTAACAAACCCATGAGACTCCAGGAGTAACAAACCCCCAAGGCTCCAGAAGTAACAGACCCCTGAGGCTCCAGGAGTAACAGGAGTGCTCTCCAAAGCACCAGCAGGCCTTGGGGAGATGCAGCACATCATCCCTTCTCCTGCCTGGTCCCAGCTCCTGGGCACCATCCTCTGTGAGCAGCGGGCATCACTCAGTACCAGGGAGGTAGAAGTAGGTCAGCTCTGCAGCTACAGCATCCCACGCCACCCTGGACACACAGAACACTGCACAACTGGGAAACTGAGCTCTGCTCTAAGAGTTATCCCAGCAATCGAGGGTGCAGCTGGGTTTTGGGGCCCTGGATTTACCCTCCCTGGGGCTGGAGTGCTGGGAGACAGGCAGAGGAGCAGAGAACCAGGTTGAGGAAGGTTTTGTTTTGTCATGGGAAAAAGACTTTTGTGTTTTCCTGACTCATCTCCTCCTCAGTTTCTCAAGGAAAACCTCAACACTTAGCACAGCTCCTGTTCCAAACCCAGAGGAGCCTTCCTGGCAGCCTGGAGCTGCTGGCAAGGCAGCACTTGACACGTCTCCCCACGCTCGAACCCACTGAAAGCCACCGGAGGGGAGAGCAAGGGAAAAGCCTCTGGATTTTTTTTTTTTTCCCTACTGAAAACCTTTTGGTCACCTTCAGTCACAACCTCTCCATGTCCCCAGGAGAGATGTCCCACTCACACCATCCAGAGATGAGTGGTTGAAACCCAGGGAGAAGAGCTGGAGGGGCAGAGCTTGGAGCCCTCTGTCCCCAGGGAGGGCAGCACAGCCAGCCCAGGGCCACAGACCCCAGATGGGGGCAACTGGGGAGGAGAAAACAAAAGCAGCAGCACGGAGAGATGTGTTGGAGGGAGGTGAAGCAGATGGAGAGGCAGGAGGAGGTGGGTTTGGGGAGCAGAGAACAGCCAGGCAGGCGGATGGAGATGAACCTCTGTCTTGGATCGGCTCAACAAACCTCAGCCTCCACCTCTCCCGCCCCACCCGGGTCCTGCTGACACCTCCAGCCCTACCTTTCTGGATGCCTCCATCTGCCGCACAGGAGAAGTCCCCCGTGGCCAGCAGGAAGCACGTGGAGGATTTCTTGTTCTTGTCCCTGTCCCTGTCCCGGGTGCTGGAGCGCCGCATCGGCCGCTTCTCCTCCTCCGCGGGGGACAGCGGCTGCTCCTCGTCCGACAGCACCACGTTGGCCTCGCCGTTCTGCTTGGAGTCTGCAAGGAGGTGGCAGAGCCCCATCAGCAGCTGGCAAACCCACAGGAGAGAGCGCTCAGCGGGGCCAGAAGGCGTTGGTCAGATCAGACCATTCAAGGAAGCAGAAGAGCAGGTGGCCCAGTGTTGTCTGGGTTTTTTTGCCGTTCTCCTCTGTTTCTTTAAGGAGTTTTGTAAAGTCTGATTTTTAGCCTTCTGTGTTTACCTTTAGTAATGGAGTCAGATACAATTTTATATAAATAACCTTCTTTGTTATTGTAAAATCTAACCATGTTTACATGCTTTTCATAAGGAGGAGACTATTGATGGACTGTTGGCTTACCCAGTGTGGTTGAGGAGGAAGATTTTCTTCCTCCAATCCATGGTCACTGCTGGAATTTGATAAATGTTGAAGCTGTAAATAAACCCTCCTTTTTTCTGCCTCAAACACTGCATGGTGTGCGTGTGTAAATTCTTTGTGTCATGTGCCACAGCCCAGAGCAACACTGACCATTTCAGGTGCTGATCCCAGCCTGGACATGTTCATTCAGAGCAGCCAGGGGAGCAGGACAAGGACAGATATCATTCCAAGCAGCTCTAGTCCTGCTGAGGGTTATAAAACCTGCATGAAGCCAAAGCTGGGGATGAAACACCCCAGGTTTTTGAGATCCACCCACCTAATTGGAGGGAATTAGCTCTCCAAAATTCACACTGCTGAGGAACGGGCTGCTCAGGGTAGTGGGAAGTGCTAATTTATGTCCCCTGGCTCCCTGGTTCTTTGGTTGAGAGGATGCTGTGCCACGTGAGGGCCTGGCCTGAGCTCCTGGCTCTAACTGCTCCCTGCTGCCAGTCTGGGCAGGCAGGTGGGATTCGCAGGCTTGTGGGAAAAGGAGATTTATAAAGGAAAAGAGCAGCTTGGGGCACCCCAAGCTCCCTGTTTCCCCAGCAGGGCAGGGCCCATCATTGTTAAACACATGTGGCCAGATGTGCAGCTGCCCAGGCCTGACCTCAGTGGACACAACCCCACTGTGGTGCCTCCTGTTCCAGACAGCCCGGAGGTGCCACTGGCAGCAAACCAAGACAGAAGGGGCAGAGCAGCCACCACGGCCAGCGGGGCAGGGCTGGCACAGACCCCCAAAGTTAGCCCAAGGGGTGGTCCCCAGGGTGGGGCTGTGCCTTCTCCTGATCCAAAGGAAAGAGTGACCAACCCCCAAACCTCAGCTCTATGTGTGAGATGAAAAAAAAAAAAGAAATATCCAGGGGCTGGTTTGGCTCAGGGTTTGGAGCAGCAGCACAGGCATTCTGTCTTCCAGCAGATGGATGAGGAGGTGGGGCCAAGCCCCAGGGAGTGCCCATGGATTTATCAGTTTTGGTGAAGGGTACCCTGATTTATGGTGGGAGGAAGCAAAGGAAAAATTTGTCCCAAGGGCATGACCAGGCTAACATGGGAGTAGGGTGAGTGGCCTTACCTCTGCCACTGTGAGGGGGAGCTGGGTTAGGCAGGGACACCTCAGAAGCCACCATGTGACATCAGGAGGGGAGGGTATGGCCTTTGGGAAAGCAGGATATGGCCTTTGGGAAAGCCTTTGGGAAAGCAGGGTATGGCCTTTGGGAAAGCCTTTGGGAAAGCAGGATATGGCATTTGGGAAAGCCTTTGGGAAAGCAGGATATGGCCTTTGGGAAAGCATGATATGGCCTTCCCCCCCTGCCTGGATGGGGGATTTGACCTGCAGCACCCTGATCCACCAGCAAGACCCCCAACACCCTCACACCCAAGGGGCCCAGCCCTTTCCCCACCAACCCGGAGCTGGGGGCCACACCCTGCACCATCCCTGGGGGCTCAGGGACACAGGGGACCAAAGGCATTGCCTTGAGGGCTCCTGGAGGTCTCCCCCTCCCTCATCCCATCCCCACCTTTGGGGTCTCACCTGACCGTTTCCTCTCAGTCGCCCCCTCCTCCACTGCCAAGGGGCAGGTGTCGCTCTGGGTGCTGTTCCGGGGGGAGTTTTCCTCGGATTTGCCGTAGGTGGGGGAGTCCAGCGGGGCCGGACGGGGTATATGCTTTTTCTTCTTCTTTGGCAGCTTCTGCTTGGCCATGGCCAACGAATAGTACATCCCAAAGTTATTGACGATGACGGGCACGGGCATGGCGATGGTCAGCACCCCGGCCAGGGCACACAGGGCGCCCACCACCATCCCTGACCAGGTCTTGGGGTACATGTCTCCGTAGCCCAGGGTGGTCATGGTGACCACGGCCCACCAGAAGCCGATGGGGATGTTCTTAAAGTGGGTGTGGTCGCTGCCGGTGGGGTCGGACGTCTTGGCTCCAATCCGCTCGGCGTAGTAGATCATGGTGGCGAAAATCAAGACCCCCAGGGCGAGGAAGATGATGAGGAGCAGGAACTCGTTGGTGCTGGCCCGGAGGGTGTGGCCCAGCACCCGGAGGCCCACAAAGTGCCGCGTCAGCTTGAAGATCCGCAGGATGCGGACGAAGCGCACCACCCGCAGGAAGCCCAGCACGTCCCGGGCAGCTTTGGAGGACAGGCCGCTGAGACCCACCTCCAGGTAGAAGGGCAGGATGGCCACAAAGTCAATGATGTTGAGCAGGTTTTTAATGAAGAGAAGCTTGTCTGGGCAGCAGATGATGCGGACCAGGAACTCGAGGGTGAACCACAGCACGCAGACCCCTTCGATGTAGGTGAGGATGGGCTCCGTCTCCACCTTGTGTGTCAGCAGCACCGTCGTGGTGTTGCCAACCACCAGGGTCTCCGTCACGTTGACGTCGATGTTGAAGGCCTCGTGCGTCTCCAGGCAGAAGGTGGTGATGGAGACCAGGATGAAGAAAAGCGAGGCGAAAGCGACCACCTGCAAAAGTCAGAACGGCACGGGCTGTGAGCAGAGCTGGGGCAACCTGTTCTGTCTGGAGGAGGTCAAAACACTCCAGATGCTGCCAAGCACTGCCCCAGAACCAAGAGTGGAGAATGAGGAGGATCTGGACCTGGACCTGGACCTCTGCCAGCAAACCTCAGTGCCTGGGGCCATCAGTCCAGGACCTTCCCCTAGGTGCTACAATCTGTGCAGGAGAAGGTGTGCTGGGCTCCACCTGTGCCTGGAGATGTGCCAGGAGCAGCAGTGGTGGGGATGAGGGGGAACTGGGACACTCTGGGACTGGAGCAATCTTCCAATGGGAATAGAGGTGAGAAGGGAACTTTGACAGGACAAATTCAAAGAGCTTTCCCCCACATTCGTCACGAACCCCTCCAGATGCCAGGTTCACACTGCTCACAGCCGTGAGCTTTGGGGTCTGGATGTGCCAGAGACAATCCTTTCACCCCCTCCCTGAGGGTCAGTGGTGGTGGGTGATGTGCCCACAGAAAGTCCAGGCCTGGGAGGGCAGGATGAGGAGAGGAGCAGGCAGAGCTCAGCCTCCTGCAGATGCCTGGACCTGGTGACACCCAGATGTTCCCACTTCTCCGCTCTGCCCAAGCAGGGAGACCAATGTCCCCTCCCTGTCACCTCCTCCTCCTCCCTTCTCCTTGCCTGTGAGTGAGGAGGGGCTGGCAGCAGGCCCTGGAAGTCACAGGCTGTGTCACAAAGCCCCACCTTGCTGTGCTCCCATCAGCCCCGCTCAGCTCCCTCCCTCACCCATGGCAAGCCCATTACCTGGAGCATCTGTTCCCAGGAGCCACCTCCCTCCTCCCCCCCACCAAAAAAAAAACCCCTTCAGAGCAGAAAAACGCTTGTTCTACCTTCCTCCAGCACAAAAGCACGGTGGTTTCAGCTCCCGGGGAGCGGGTCCTGCCGCAGCCCCTTTGCTGCACCTGCACCCAGCAGGATGTGACCTTTTGCTGTCAAACCCACCCAGGCGGCCGCGCCTGGCGGAGCCGCCGCACCGTGAGCCCGCTCCAGGCGACAGCCCGGATCCTGGGCTGGAGTGAATCAGCAGCAGAGACAGCCTGAGTCACGCTGGAGAAACACCCAGCCCGGCCCCGGACAGCGGCCCTGCCGTGCCGGCAGCCCCGAGCCTGCCAGGAGCATCCCCGAGGGGCCTCCCCCAGGGCAGACACGTGTGGGGCCGCCACAGGGAGCATCAGCCCTGCCAGAGTTTGGTGTGAAGTGTGAATCGGGCGTTAAATGACGGAGAAAGCTCGGGGGGAATGATTCTCCTGCCCCAGGGAGAGACACCTGCTTAGGGATGGAAGGAGATGCTCCTCAGCCCCTTGGACAGCGCGTGGGGGTTCTGCTCTGAGGGCTGATCAGTCCTGCGCAATTTGGGAAGCAAATCCAACAAAACTGGGATCTTAAAGCAAGGCCAGCTTAACCAGACAAGTGTCTCTACACAGTGGGGGCACAGCCAAAATAATCTGCTTTTCAGCTGAGGGCTGAGTCACGTTCCTGAGCTTCCCTCTATGGGGAACCTTGGAAAAACCTGAAGAGTAAAAATTTAGGCTTAAAGCAAAGTAGAAAGAAAAAAAGATCACCCAGGAAGGGAGTGAGACCATGCAAACACTTGAGTAATGAAGCAGCCCTGCTGCTGGGTGTGAGGTGAGACCTGATTTAGCCCAAGGAGCAAAATCAGCCTTTAAAAATAGAAGAGTTGGGTTCACAGCCGGTGCCAACCATCGTGTCCCCCCCAGAGTGCTGCTCCAGTTCTGTGTCTGACCCAAGATGTCTCACCTCAGCTTCAGTCTCTGCTCCAAACTCCAGTTCTTTTCCAAAAAATGCTTTATAATAAAATTAAATCTATGTATAACCCCAGTACTACCAACACACACCAGAACTGCCACCAAACAAGTCCTCCAGAACCTGTTGATGTTCTACACAATCTCGACCTTCACTCAACAGCTTGAGATGGGTGTTCCCAAAAAATCCATGACCCTACAGGGCAACACTAGACTGAAAGTTCCCATGAAACCAGGTCAGGACTCTCCAAGTTGGGCTGCAAAGGGAAGAAATAATGAGGAGCTGCATGTAAGAAGAGTTTGGATGTAGAGGCAAAATCACAGCCAGGGCAGTTTCCCATGGGGAGGAAAAGTGTTAAACTCCATCTGGGACAGCAGCAGCACCAGGGACCAAATATTCCCTGAGTGGAGCAGACTGAGGAGCCAGGGACCCCATGGCCGTGGACAGTGCAGGGAGAAGAGGCTAAACCATGGGAGAGATTCCTGGCCACGTGCTCACACAGCGGCCAGCTCGGGAGGAGAAGAGGGAAAGACGGAAACGACAAGGAGCCAACTGAGTCAGGGCCCCAGGGGCTGGAGAGGGGGAGCGAGGACCTGAGAAATTCAGCCCTTGGGACTCTTAGTCACAGCTGCCACACAGAGAGGGAGAGGGTTTTCATGGACAGCCTGGGGATTGCTGCTCCCCAAGGTTTGGCTCCAGCACGTGCCCTGCAGCCAGCAGCACCCCTTTGGCTCTGGCAAGGAAGGGGGAGACCCCAAAATGGGGCAATAAAGGAATCCCAACCCCCACAAAGGCCAGGGCAGCACCAGGGATGCTGTACCCACAGAGATGCTCACAAATCCTGCAGAATCACCTGGGTGGTGACTCCAGCCAGGAACGGGGAGCATCCACCTGGGCTGGTCGCGTTGCCCCGTGCCTCAGTTTCCCCTCGTACCAGAGCAGCTCTTCTAAGCTACACCAAAACTACACCGGTGTTTCTCCCTGTTGCCTGTGGAAGTTGATTGCTCCCATGGCACTGCTGAGCTGAACATTTATCTGGAGCAGTGAGAAGGAAGCAGAGAGGTCCCAGCACAAACTGGTCCCACTCCAGCCCCAGCTGGGCCTCAATCACCACCACCTCTGCTCCATTCCTCCTGCCAAAGCCTTTCCAGGAGCAGCTCGGCACACAGGAACAGCAGAACCAGATGACACCAGGGGGAAAAAAACCACGAGTTGAAGGGGAAAAAACACGAGTTGAATTATTGTGCTTGGGTTTATTTTTAATTTTGTTTAATTTTTTAATTTGGAGCTTTACACCGCTCAGAGCATCTCTCCAAGGTGAAGAGCCCTCAGAGACGGGCAAAGGGGTTGGGTATCCTTATAAAACAGGTCCAGCTCCTGCTGCCCGAGCATTCCCTGTGTGTGTGTGTGTGTCGCTCTAACATTTGCTGCAAAAACACTTCCTTGCCAAAACTGACCCCTGCCCCGCGCGCCGCTCATGGGTGTGAGATGCCTGCAGAGTTTCTTGCCATTGATGGGTTTGTTGTTTTTTTTTTTTTTACACCTCCTAAATGCATCCAGAACCCATCTCCATCCCAGCTGCCTGCCTGTGTGCCTGGGGCGGGTTTATCAGCTGGGCAGTGCCAGGGGCTGGGTGGGTAGGGGAGGGTCCTGAGGGGGGGAGGGTCCTGGGGGTGGGAGGGTGGGCAGCGCTTTGGAGGTGATCTCCAAGGAGCAGGGAGGGGAGGCACATGCACGGGGGTCGTGCCCGAGCACCGGGCTGGGAGCCCCCAGACCCGCATGTGTTGCGGTGTGCCTTTAAGCTTTTCAAGGTAGGTAAAGGTAAAAATCCCTTTTTTAGGGGTTTTTCCCCTCTCCCCCAGGGTAGGTTTTTCCCAGCCAACCCTGAAGGAATGATTATAATACACCGGGTTTACCAAGCAAGATTTTTGCAGGGGCTGCCCATCGAAGGAATTGGCCCGGGCAGAGAGGGCACACCTCTCCTCACAGGTGATTTGACCTTTGGGCTGCCCTTCAGCCCTCGGGTCACACCCTGTCCCTCTCTGACAGGTGGGCTGTGTGCCCTCCCCCAGGTAAAATCCCAGGGCAGGCACACAGTCAGGGTTCTGTTTAGGGAAGTCACTCTATTCAAAACTGCTGCTAACTGGAATAAAATCTCTGGACAAGACTCCTGAAGCAGATCCCTTTCCTTCTTCCATTGATTCGTCTCTGAGGGAGCCAGGCAGGACTCATCTTGCTACATCTACGCTGCCTGAAACAAGCCTGGACTTGGCTGAGGGGTCTGTGCCTGTGTTGGAGTGCAAGGAGAGGATCCTTTTGGGACAAACCACGGGGCTGCTCTCCCAGCACAGCCCCCACACAGACCCCACAAAACAGCAGCGATTGATTTGCTGTTACACGCCTGGATTTGGGGGACACATCCGTGCCCGTGGGTAGGGACTGCCTGCGTGCCCAGGGAGGGCGGCAGGGTCTCGGGGGTGTGTGTGTGTGTGTGTGTGTGTGTGTGGATGAGCTCACGTGTGCACACACACACACACACACGGGGCCACGCGTGCTGAGGGGGCTGTGGGAGCGTGGCTGGGCTGTGCGGGGGCGGCCCCACCGGGGACAGCGGGCAGGGGGTGCACAGGAGGCACGGGCTGTCCTCTGGGGCTTGCTGGCCCGACACATGAGGAGCACGAGCTGCTTGGGGACAGCCACGAGGGTCCCGCTGGCTGCAGGAGCCAAGGCTGATTGCCACCCCACACCTGGGCTGTGAGATGTGGGGGTTTTTTTTGGCATCGGTGCAGCCCGGCGAGAGGAACCCAAACGTGCCATCCTAGAGCGTCCTGAAACTCTGCCAGGAGCCAGCCCTGCCAAGGACAATCCCTCATCTCCACGTGCCCAGGGAGCATTCGAGGGAGCAAAGGGGGGCAGGGATTGTGCTCGCCCCCCGTTCCAGCCCAGCTCTCCTAGATGGGAGGGGATTGGGAGACAACGCAAGAGATGTCCTGTAGGATGGGAGATGGCTCACCTGCCTCACAGTAGGAGCAGGACAGGTATGGGGGGACCCACCAGGAAAGTCAGTCCTGCCCTCAGGGATGGGGAGGCGAAGACACAACCCCAGCACGGCCCCATCCCGCCTCCCCACCGGCGCGTGTCGGGAGCTTACCCTTGCCGCCTTGGACGAGTAGGGATCCTCAAAGAGCGCCCACATCCTGGGCTGCCAGTTCCGGCAGCAGCCACCCCCTCCGGCAGCCCCTGCCGCCCCGGGGGGCCTGTCATCCATGCCCAGGCGCTGAAGGGCCATCTCCCTACCCCCTTCCTCTTCGGGCTCCTCTCCACCGGCCCCTCCGCCCGGCTCGGGACTCTCAAAGATGTCCAGGGCCTCCTCGGCGTCGCGGTGCTGGCGGTAGGTCATCCAGCAGCAGGGCTCCACGTCGGTCTCGTCGATGCCCCAGTAGGTCAGCTCCTCCTCGAAGAGGGGCCCGCAGATGTCCGCGGGGCAGTGCAGCTTCCCGGTGCGGTAGTAGTTGAGCACGTAGGAGAAGATCCCGGGGTGGCGGTCGAAGAAGAACTCGTTGCTTTTGCCGTCAAAGTCAAAGTTGCTCTGGGCGTCGGGGTCGGCCAGCCAGGCCAGGCGGGTGCCCGGCAGAGTCCGCAGGGTGCTCTTGTAGGTCTCATGCCGGGTGCCACCTACGTTGATGGTGATCTTGTCTGACTCTTCCCCTTTGCCCATCTCTTCCTTCAGGCATGTTTTGGAGGGTGGTTTGTTCCCAGACTTGCGTCCACGGTAGGAGGAGACACACACCGAGCTGATCATAGATTTTGGTGGATGGGAGATGCCCACAGCACGCACCCTTCCTCCGGGCGAGGAGCTGGGGTTCGGCGGAGGCGGGAGAGGAGGACGGAGATGGGACTGGGGAGAGGGAAAAGGGGGGGCTCAGGCTCGGCTCTGGCCTCGGGGGGAGCGAGCTGGAGCCGCGCCGGACACCGCCGGCCGCCGGGGGACAGCAGGGGAGGCTGCAACCTCCACCCCCTCCAAAGCCACTTCCCCCCCCAAATAAAACCGCCCTAAACCGGGAGCCAGCCCAGCCCTGCCGGGCAGCAACAAGTGCGGGATGGAGGGGGCCAGGAGCGGGCGGGGGGGGTGCGGCAGCCGGGGGGGATGCGGGCCCGGCCGGGAGGATGCTGGGGAAGGGATGGGGGATGCTGAGCCCGGCCGGGCGATGCGTCCCCCCCGCCTCCCGGTACCTGCAGCGCCCGGCGCGGGGGGGCCCCGCCGCCCGCCCCTCCCGCTCCGGCGGCTCCGCGCTCCCTCCGCCCCCCCCGGGCCGGGCTCGGGGAGGAGGCGGCGGCCGGGGGGCTCTTCCCCGGTTCCCGGCGGAGAGAAGGGGGGGATGGATGCGCCCTCTCCGCCTCCCCTCCCGCTCTCTGTCCCCGGGGGTCCCCGTTCACGCGTGGCCGGGCCGGGGGGGCCTGTTGCGCCCCGGCGGTGCCTCCCCGCGGGGCTCGGAGCGAGGGTGGCGGCGGGAGCGGCTGCGGGGCTCGGCGCGGTTTTTATAGGGCTGGCAGCGAGCGGTGGGGATACGGGAACCGGCGCCGCCCCGCCGGGGGGCCGGGGACCCCCCAGCACAGCGCCCAGCCCCGCAGCCCGCCCGGTGCACCCCCCGCCGCCGCTGCCCTCCCTCTCATCCCCGCATCCATCCCTCCCTCCCTCCATCCTCCCATCCCTCCATCCATCCCCTCATCCCCTCCACCCCCAGCCCAACCCTCCGCCTACCCCCGGGTCCCCCGCACCCCCCGGCACCGGCTCACCTCCCCGCGGGGCCCGACGTGCCGGTGAGGCTCTCGGGGGGGTCGGTGTCAGCGAGGAGTGAACCCCGGACACCCCAGCTCCTCTTCGCGCCGGAGGGGAAATGCAGCCCAGAGCTGCCTGCGGATCTGGAGCCAGCTCTTGGCAGAGGCTCCCGCAGATCCCATCCCTCCCTGGCTCGCAATTCCTCGCTCACCGAGAGGTCAGGAGAGACCGACCCCGGGGCCGGTGGGGAGCTGGGAGGCTGCACTCAGACCTGACCCCCCCCTTCCCTCCCTCCCACCACCCTCCCCGAGCATCTCCCCGCCCTGTTCCTGCTCCTGCCCCTTTCCCGCAGCGGCTGCCGGGGCTCGGGGCACCAAGCAGCCCAACCCCCGGGGGGCTCATCCCCAAAGCCCCCCTCCCTGGGGGGCTCCGACCCCCCCGGGGGTGCTGGCGATGCTCAGCCCCAGCTCCTGGGGCTGGGCGGGGGTGGAGAGCTGCGGTGCCCCGGGGCCAAGGCTGTCACCCAGGTGAGGACCCGAGGGGCTCATCCTGCCAGCAGCGGTGTTTACTTCTGCACTGGCACCGCTGCTGCACTGAGGGCGTGGGGGATGTTTTGGGGTCACAGAAGGGATCCAGGCCCAGCACAGGCCTGCTGTTATTGGGGTGGGGGTCTCCTCCAGGAGGGGTTGGCACTTGGATAAGGGAGTTGTTGGTGCAGGGCGAGGGGGCGTGGGGTGGGGGGTGCTGCCTCAGCACCCCTCCCTGCACCTCCCCGGGCTGTGTCACCCCGCCAGGGCCCCTCCTCGCCCCCTGCCCAGGTTTTTTCCCCTCGGTGACGTGACCCCAAAACCTGCGGGGCATCGGGGGTGGCTGGGGAAAAAACGCTCCACCCCAAAAAAAAAAAAAAAATTAAAGAAAAAAAAGGAATCCACGAGGCACGAGAGGCACGCTCGAATCTTACCACCAAGCAAGCCCTGCTCCAACTGTGACTGCAACTCCACAGCTTCCCGGGCCGGATCCGGAGCGGGCGGAGGCTGGCGCAGCTCCACACCCAAAGCACCCGGAGCTGCACCAGCGGGAGAGCCTGGAGCCCGAGGGGAAAAGCCGTGCTGGAAAAATCGAGCCTTGCATCACCGGCCAGGCACCGCGGCTCAGCTCCTCACCGCCGTTCGGCCAGCAGGAAGGGATGCCGCGACCTGATGCTAATATTTTATCTGCCGGCTCCTCATCCCGCCAGGAAGAGCTTGGTGCACCCGAGCGCGGCCGTTCCTGGGGTGGGAGGAGGTGGCCAAGCAGACAAATGGGTTGTTTCTGGGGAAGGAAGGGATCTTTTAGCCGGCAACACCCGCCCAAAGCTGTCTGCTCTCGAAATATGCCTTCTGATTTTTAATGTCCATGGGAGAGAGAAAAAAAAAAAAAAAAAAAAAAGAAAGAAAAGAGAGAGAGAGAGAGAGAAGGAGAGAAAATGGAAAGAGCTGGATGAAGAAGGGCCTCTTTGGAGCCAAGAGTCACTTCACAAGGGATGTCCTGCAAGGCTCAAGGCGTCTCAAACATCCAGACAAAGGATGGGATGAGGAGCAGGGCCTGGAAGATCTCCAGGAGGATCAGCTCCAACCTAGAAAGCCTTGGGTGGGTTCTGAGGACATGGTAAGGGGTCTCTGGGTCCCCCCCACCTATGGCCTCTTCTCCTGAGCCAGCAGAGCACCCTGAGCCTCCAGCACTCCAGGCACAGCCCCAGAGGTGGGGAGAGAGCAGCAGGACACAGCACAGGGTGCTCAGGGCGGCCTCACAGAGAGCTTGGGACACGCTGGGCCCCCCCGAGGTCTCTGCCCATGGAAGGACAGAGGAGGAGGGTGGCCTGCAGCAGTTTAGGGAGAGGCAATCCTGTTTCGGTGTAGGAACAGGCAAACCAACCTCTCCAGGCCCTTCCAGCCCAGAATCTCGTTGATGAAAGCTCTGTTGTCCTCAGGAACCCCTGGATGCTCCAAACAAGGTCTCTGGTGGGGCAGACTCATCTCTGATCTGTGCGAGGTGGCACCCACAGCACTGCCCTCCCCGGGCTGTGATCCCCAAGAAACCTTTCCAGGCTCTCTGTTGGAGGTGGATCTTCCAAAAAAAAAAACCAAAAAAAAAACAAAAAAAACAAACAACAAACCAAAAGCAACCAAAAAAACCCCACAAACCCAAAAAAAAAAACCAAAAAAAAAAAAAAAACCAACCAAAAAAAAAAAACCTGCCAGGAGCCATGGGCAAGCTCTGTCCCCGCTCCCTGCCTGGTGGATTTTTTCAGCTACAATTCCTGCTTTTAGCAGGGCGGGTTACGCTGACGGGAGTTCGCAGCCCCAGCAGCTCGGCCTGGGAGGGGATCTCGCTCACCCCCGGAGCCCCGGGCAGGGAGGGCTCCCCGAATTCCCGGCCAGGCGGCGCGCCCCGTGCCCTGTCACACAGTGCCCTGTCACACAGTGCCCTGTCACACAGTGCCCTGTCACACAGTGCCACCTCGTGTCCTGCGCGCCGCCCCGAGCCCCGGCTGCCAAAAAACACGGGCGCCCGAGCGTGGCGGGGTCTGGGGAAGGATCTGCCTCCCATCCACGGCATCGCTGACGCAATTTGGCTCCATAAAAACAACCCGGGGACGGCAGGGGGCTGGGCTGGAGTGGGGACAGCGGCGGGGATTGTCTGGCTGTGGAATGAGCCAGCGCGGCTCGTCAGGCGGGGCTGTGCCTCGGTTTCCCTCTCTTCAAGCACCGGGGATGGCCTTTCCCTTCCCGAGGAGCTCAGGGGATCACAGCAGCTGCTGCTGGAGCAGCTCCACCTCGCGTCCGAGCCCACCCCGCGCCTGTGGCCCGCTCCAGAGTTGTTTTGAGGTGGGACACCCAAAACCCACCCCCACAGCCGACAGCAATGCCCTGCAGCTCCCACCAAGCTCTGAAACCCCCCCTCCCTCACTTGTCACAGGAAGTTCAATATTTATGGGGTTTTATAAAAATAGAATGTGTTTGGCTTAAATCCCACATTTGGGCCCGTTTCTGCGTCGTTTTCCCAGCGCCCAAGGGCCAGAGTTGCCCTCACTGGTTTGTGTCTCTCACCTGTTTTCAGGAAGGGCCTGGCACTGGGGTTTCCTGGCCTCTGCAGTGCCTCTCTCAGCCCTGGGAGCACAGGGTGGGCTGCTTCAGCACAGCAGTGACCCCACACCTGTGTCCCATTGAGCGCTTTGGCAGCACCCTGAGCTGGGATCTCCATCCCTGCTCCCACAGAACGGGGCTGTGCTGGGCTCAGAGCTGCCCTAGGTGGTCCTGGTCATCCTTCCTGGGGGATGACTCCTCATCACTCCTCTTTCCCCCCAGAGCTGGGCCCTGGATGTCCTCTGGGACACGGATAACCCTGAGCCACCTCCTGTCCCCTCCCTGGGCGCTGCTGCTCCTCCAGCCGTGTCAGACACCAGCCCCAGAGCTGCACCAACATCTCCAGATGGTGCCCAAAAGAACCCTCCCTGCTCCCCCACAGCCACCCTGCGTGGGGACAGGTTCAGCTGGTGGCCATGGCAGTGTCCCCACGGCACCCCCAGTGTGGGGCTCTCTTCTGGATCCATCTCTCCTGATTTCTTCCCTCCCTCCTCAGCTCCCTGAAGCAGCCCTGGAGGAGCCAGAAAAGCTACCAGAGGCAGCTCCACTCCCCAGCTAACCTGAGCTAATTCCCAGCAGTCAAACTCACCTGGGGTTGCTGGAAACCTTTGCTCCTTCTCCAGGAAGGGTCTCCAGACTCCCAGCACTCAGGGGAAGCCAGCAGCACTGTTGGCAGCGCAGGGGAGCAGAGGCTGCATGGTACCTGTGCCCTGGAAAAGCCAGGGTGTGCTGGTTAAACCGGCCCAGGGTGGGAAACAACCTCCAGCAGGCTCCTGGAGCACCTGCAGACAGCTGACCCCGAGCAAGGCCCTTGCAGAGGGTGAAGGAAGGGATGAGGGGACACAGAAGGACCACAGTGGGACAGGACAGGGAAGGGCAGACTGTAGTCACTGCTCGTCATGTTTGAGTTTTTCTCGAGTTCTTTCCCAGGGACCTAAACTGGTAAACAAGGTCACACTTTTTAAACTCTCTTGTTTTTCACATTTCTCTCCTAAGGAGGGACTTTGCTTGTTGACCCTTGGTGTGACCAATGGTTCAAAGAATCCCATCTCTTAGGTGGGCACATTGTAAAAAGGTATAAAAATAGGTTCTGAGAATAAACCAGCCCCTTTTTCGGAGCATCAGCCTTGTGAAATCTCGAGTCCTTGTCTCATTCACTGTGTCCCACAGCGACAGCAGACCTCGACACCCACGGGCCCTTTGCTTTGTGTCTCTGCCACCCTAAACCTCAGAGAGACCCCAAAGCCCGCCCAAGGAAAAGGAAACAGAGGCACTGAAGAGACTCGGCGAGGAGAGGTTTGGTAAGAAGAGACTTTTAATCAGACTCTGATACAGCTCTTAACAGGGTTTTTCTCTCGGTGGCCGAGGAGCCCGGGCGGCGCATCCCGGCCCCGCCCGGCACGGGTGGGAACTACTGCGGCTACGAGGGGACACGGGAGGCGTCACTACGAGGTCTGTGCTTCACCTGTACAGGAGGGTTTCGCCAGTGTTGTGCTTGTCCCAGGGGAAGCAGCCGCATCCTGCGTGCTGCCGCGGCTGTGCCACGTCCCTCCCGGCCACCGAGGCCACCCGGCCCCGCTCCTGCCACGCTCGGGAAGGGTCGGGGGGCGTTAGAAGGCAGTGGGAGCTGCTTCTGGGAGGTGCTGGGGCTTAATGTGACCTGTCAGGGTCCGGGCAGGAGCTGAGGGGTGAGGAAGGGGCTGTTTTGAAGGGATTGAGGGGAATGAGCCGTGGGACACCCAGCTCCAGTCACCCCCTCTGCCTTGCACCGGGGTCAAGGTCCGTGCAGCAGAGGCCGGTGCTGGGGAACAGAGCATCCCAACTGCAGCCCTGCAGGCTGGCCCTGCAGCTCCAGCACCACAGGGTGTGCCCCTCCAGCAACCCCCTTCTTCAGTGGCCCTCTCCAGACCCACTGAACACCCTCCCCCCAGGGAGGGAACAGGGTTTGGACCCCTCCTGACCCACCAGCACCTCCTCATCCCCCGGCCAGGGACACCACGCTGCTCTGAGCAGCAGCACCTGGGCTGGGAACCCACCAGGGGGCTGATGTGGGGGGGGACAGGGACATCAGCAGTGGTTCCCCCCTCTCTTTGTCCCACTGCCTGGAGGAAAACTGAAAAGTGCCTGTGCTCACAACTAGCAGCTATTCCCCGTGCCTCTGTGCAGAAGAAGAGGAAAAGAAGTGATTCCTGGGGCTAAAAGCCGCTGGGGGTCAGCCCGACCCGGGAAAGGTGCGTGGAGGGAGGATCTGCCTTGGTGAGCAGGAGAAACCCCCCCAGGCAGGCTCCAGGAGCGAGCGAGTACAGCCAGGAGTGAATCCCGAAGCCACCCACGCACACAGACACGCGAGCACCCCACGCACGGCATCGACGGACGAACACGCGCACGCTCCCCACGGCGACAGCACGGAGCTCCTAAAACCTAAAACCTAAAACCTAACACACACACACACACACACACACACACACACACACACACACTCCCCCCCACAACAACACCCCGTGTCTAACACCGAGCAAAATGCCACGACAAAAATACGGAATTTCCACAGATAAAAGTAAAGGTGTGGTCACTCTTCCTCCTCCTCCTCCTCCTCCTCCTCCTCCTCTCTGCTGGATCCCCAGGGCAGCTGGAGGCCCCGGGGCTGGGGTGGGGGGGGAGGAGGGGACGTGCAGCCACCCACGCACAAGAAATAAAAAGGTAAAAATATGCCCTGCTATAGAACGAGGATTGATCTGTACAGCACTGGGAATGAAAACAGGTCACGGGCCACTTCAGAGTACGATTTTGTCATTTAACAGCATTTACAGTGACATTTACAGAATAAATATACAATAGAAATAGAGAATCTCTAGGTTATTATTCCATCTCCTCTCTCTGTATATATTTTATATATATATATAATATAGCTTCTTTGTTACCTCCTTATTGACTTTGCCTCCTGTTGATGCTGCAAGAAGAAGAGAGGGAAGCGAGTGCTTCCCTGGCTGGTTTGGGAACAAACTCATGTTTGGGGGTGGGAGGGACAGAGAGCCGGATCCTTCCCCCCAGGGTTCGAGGAGCATCATGCCATGGGAGCACGTGGGGCTGGGGTTTTGGCCGTGGGAGGTGTCCTGCTCCATTAACTCCATGGGAGCCACGGTGGGAACCCAGCCCTCGGGCTCGGGGAGGTGCTGCTGGGCCAAGATTGGACTCATCCTCTGTTCTGCTGGTCAGGTGAGGATGGACCCCATGAGAAATGGGAGGGAACGTGTTGCTGAAAATGCCACTGGATTTGGGCTTCTCCCCTCCAGAGGTGATGCCACGGGGACATTTCTGTGTCCCTCTTGCATGGGCAGAGGAAGGAGAAAGACATGGCAGGGGATGGGAAAGGGGGAACTTCTGCAGGAGTGTGGCTGATCCTGACGCACAGATCTGGTGCCTCTTGGAACCATCACTGAGCTGCTTTGGTTCAGTCCACTCCTCCATCTTCTCCCCAGAAAAACAGCTAACGAAGGGCTTGAGCTAATTGTCTGGGAGGAGTCTCCAGGTCACCAGCCAAGTCCATGGAGAAGACTGAACAGAGGATCACACCCACAAGAGATGTCACTGTGGGAACCTCCTGACCCCAGGGATGCTGGAAGTCAGGGGTGTGGTGAATGGACCAGCTGCTTTCTGCCTTCACCTCCAGCTGAAAGGAGAGCCAAGATGAAAGAAAAGCAGTTGGCAGGAAAGCAGAGGAGAGAAGGGCTCATGGAGCAGCACCCACAGACGTGGCCTTCAGAGCAGCCTGAAAGATCTTCATGCACAGCCCAAGCCCAGCAGGACCCAGGGGCTCCCCCAGCCCTTGGAGGCAGCAGAGGGGAGGAGAGCGTGCAAGGAGGCTGCTGCTCCCGTGTCCCCAAGGAAAAGGGGGATGAGGCCAGGTTATCCTGATACCCTTGGCAGAGGTGCTTGGTTACGTGGAGGATTCAGGGAGATGAATCCTACCTGTAACCTCAGTCCCAGCAGGAGAGACTCAAGAGTTAGATGATCTCACCCTTTCCTCGGCAGCCTGGGGAGAAATAGCATCAGGTGACATCAGTCTGATGCCCCAAAAACATGGATGTTATATTCCTCTGGGGAATGGTTTTCCCCCAGAACCCCCTGAAGCCTGTAACCATGTCGTTTGACCCTTCCTTCCTATCTTGACCCTAGTGGCTCAGGTCCAGCTATCTTTTCCTGAGCAGGAGACAAGATGAAGTCTTGTTCTTCCTTGGAACCCTTCGAGACTAAAGCCTTGGATTGATCCCAGGGGGTGAGAGCCTCTTTTGGAATCTTTTGCCCTGTTTCCTGAGATATTCCTCCAAAGCCTCTCAAGGAACTGAGCTAGCCAAGGAACCCAGGGGGCAGGGGGGGAATATTTCACATGGATGGGCACAATAGAGGCCCCTGGACTCTCACGAGGGCTCCCCAGTCTGGATCAAGAGCCAGTGGGGACCTGGCACTGGCCCCCAAGAGCTGCGGCTCCTCAGATGCCTGTGGTCCCCAAGAGGTGGTCTCACCCCCCTCCAAAGGCTGGTGAGCTCCTGGGGTGTGACAGGAGGCAGTGCCAAAGCCCTGGCTCGGAGGGGACACGAGGAGAAATGAGGAGGCACATCCAGAGAGAACCACTGCCCAGCTCTCCTCGGCAGGGGGGCGAGGGAGGGAAGCCAGGAGGTGGATTCCTGAGAGCTAAACCAGGAGTGTGGTGGGACTGGATGTCCCACAGCTCCTCTGCTTGTCCCTCTGGGACATCTAAAGAGAGGAGTGAGAGGAGATGATCACCAGGCCAGGGATTTTGGTTCGGCAGAGCATCCCACACGCCAGGAGTGATTCCAGGAGAGGGCTCCTGATCCCCATCACGCCACACAGGCTCACACACCCAAACCACCGTCACCTCAGGGGTCCTCCTGCCACTCAGCACCATCACACCAACCCACGGAGCATCCCAGCCACTCCATCCCACGGCTGTGACATCTCCGTGCCTCCAAACAACTCCCAGCCACCGTCCCCTTTGCTGGTGGCAACCAAGACTCCAGGGATGCACCGTGCCCCATCTCACACACCCCAACACCTCAGCCAGCCCCACACTGCTCCCTGCCAACCCTGGTCAGAATTTGGGGGGGGGGGGGGGGGGGGGGTTATTCGGGTGTGTCCACAGCTATAAAAACCTACAGGAGATACAACAACAACAACGATGGTGACAACAACAGCACCTTCTTGTGCTCTGAACATCGATGATTAATTGTGCTCGTTGGAATAAGGCCATGACTCCTCCCTGCTAAAGGACAACAGGCGGGGAGGGAAGAGCGCTGGGCGACAGGAGGGAGCGTGATTGGCTTCCCACCTGCTGCCAGGTCCTTGTTCCAACCATCAGCTGCTTAGAAAAGAGAGATTCTTCGCTTCAGCTTCGAGCTGCGTGAGAACAGCTCTCAGAAAGGTCTTGCAGCGTCTCTTACTCCTCCTCCCTTCCCCGGGGATGAGCCCGGGGGTCCTGCCTTTCCACCGAGGGTTGTCAGAGGAGTCCTGCCCCTCCTGCAATCCCTTCCTCCCGACGCCGTCTCGGAAATGGCCGCTTTGCTTAGGATTTTTTTAAGAGGGGGTTTCTTCTTACGTCTTCCTTGGTATTTAATTTTCCTGTTGCCTGGACAGCCAGGATCCACTCCCCAGTGCCCTCCTCTCCCGGCGGGGGTGGCGGGCGGGCGGGCAGGCGTCACAGTTCAGACTCGGGGGTGCTGGCCAGGAGGTACCCGCTCCCGTATCGTCCGTTGGGAGCACTGCTCATCTCCATGGGGGAGTTGCTGCCGGGGCCCAGGTAGGAGCGGTGCGTGGGCATGGGGGACGGCGTCTCACTGGGCACCTTGCTCAGGATGAAGCGGGTCTCGTCGTTGTCCTCCAGGTTGGAGATGTCCTTCATCATCCGGCCCTTCTTGTAGGTGACGGAGAGGGCGTTGGAGCCGTCCGACACCAGGTGGAACTGCCGGAGGATGAAGACCAGGGGCAGAGGGAGGGAGGCCAGGATGATCAGGGAGATGAGGATGGCCATGGCCCAGGTTGGGTAGAACAGGAACTTTTCGGCAGCCTGGAAGAGACAGATACGAACGTCACGGGTCCAGCTATCTCTCCTGAGCAGAAGACAAGATGAAGTCTTGTTCTTCCTTGGAACCCTTCGAGAATAAAGCCTTGGATTGATCCCAGGGGGTGAGAGCCTCTTTTGGAATCTTTTGCCCTGTTTCCTGAGATATTCCTCCAAAGCCTCTCAAGGAACTGAGCTAGCCAAGGAGCCCGGGGGGCAGGGGGGGAATATTTCACACGGATGGGCACAATAGAGGCCCCTGGACTCCCCTGTATTCCTCTGGGGAAATGGTTTTTCCCCAGAACCCCTCAAAGACTTTAACCTTTTAGTTTAACCCTACCTTCCCCTTATCTCTGACCTACGGCTCTGTGCCAGCTGTCCATCCCCCAGAGAGAGACCAGATAAAAACCCCTGCTCTTCCTTGTTCGCCCTCTTTGCCCCTGAGATCCCCTTCAAAAATAAAGCCTTGGAACATTCCCCCTGAGGTAAGAGCCTCTTTTGAATCTTTTACCCTATCCCCTGAAGTATCTCCCCCCAAAGCTCCCCAGAAACTGAGCTAGCACAGAAGCCCAGGAGGGCAGGCAGGGGAGTGGCACTTCAACGGGGCTGCTGCAGCAGCGGTGATGCCCAGCAGGTACAACGTCCCCAAAGTGCCAGACAGCTCCTGCTGCCTCCTGCCAGGCTCAGGGACGCCACATGAAGGTGGGCTCGGGTTGAGGATCCTCACACAGGATGCTGGAGCTGTGTGAGCCAAAATCAACACCAACTGCAGCCCATGGGCAGAGCCAGCTGGAGATATCTGAACAAACCTGACTGCTCCCAGGGGATGAGCAGGGCAGGAATGCCACCCAGCAGGAGGGGAAGGAGGAGTGGGCAGAGCTGGGATGAACAGAGTGGTCTGCAGAATGCTCTGCTGGGGCAGGGGAGGGGAAGGAGAAGGAGCTGTGCTCACCTCCTCTCTGATCCATGCACTGTATCCTGGGGGGCTGACTCCCAGCTGGATGATGCTGGCGGTCATCAGCACGGCCATGCAGATGGGGGACACGTACTTCCAGGTGTAGTAGTAGAACTGGTAGGGCCGGAAACCCAGCATCTCCGTCAGCTCCTGCATGAACCTGCCGGGGAGAGACATGGCACCGTGACCTCGCCCACCTCCGAGTGAGGAACTGTTGTTTGGGGTTTTGTTGTTTCCTTCTGTCTCTTTAAGAAGTAGTTTGTTGTTTTTTTTTTTAAGTTTTATTTTAGCTTTATGTGTTTATTTTTTGCGATGGAGTTAGACACAATTTTACATAAACAACTTTTTTGTTATTGTAACGGTGTAACTATGTTTATATTCTTCTCATAAAGAAGAGAGTGTTGACGGACTGTTGGGTCGCCCAGTGTAGTTGAAGAGGAAGATTTTATTCCTCCAATCCATGGTCACTGCTAAAATTCTATAAATGTTGAAGTCTGTAAATAAACTGCCTCTTTTCTGCCTTAAACATCTCAGAGTGTGGGTGTCATTTCCTTGTGTCGTGTGCGACAAGGAACAACCTCCCAGAAGAACCCAGCTGGTCATCTCAGCATCCCACAAGCCCGAAGAACTTGTGGAAAACTCCTCAGGACAAGACCATCTGAGTGTCATCCAGAGCTGCCTTTGCTCTGGACAGCCTCTGAACAAGAAGCACTGTGGGGAACAGCCTCCCCTTCCAGAAGGACCTGGAAACCTCAGAAGAAAAGGTGCTCATCACAAGTGACAGAGCATCACAACCAACAGGAGACACCTGTAGTGATGCACCCCCCGCTCCTGAGTGGGCAGCCCTACACAAGGAAAGGGTTTCAGTGTTACCTTTGGACATTTTAGGAAGTTTAACCAGAAAGTTCTGTGTTTTTCTCTGTGTAATTGGCTCAGTGCCTGGAGAGGAGCACCTGCTGGCCCTTGGCACTGTTCATCAAAACCTGCACCAGTTTGCCAGTGGATCCATCCTGGATCATTGGGTAGAAAAGGTGACAGAACAAAGGGTCTGGGGGCATTCTTCGGGTGTTGTAGCAGGTGTGGGATCTGTCCCTCCCTACACTGTTCTCGGCTTTAATCTCTGTTTGTTGTTTTGTATTGTTTCCATTATTATATTAAACCTTTTTGAATTTCGAAACACACCCGACCATGCTGTCTCACTGATCTTGCTAATTATTATTAACCCATTACTCTGAACAGGCCTGGACCTCAGAGAGTATTGAGGAAAACCCAACAGATGCCCACGAGAAGGACCCACTCCTGGGGCTGCCTTACACCAGGGCAGGGCAGGAGGATCAAAGGGAACCAAATTCCTGCCTCTATAACTGCCCTCAGAGCATTTTCTCCTGGAGGAAAAGCCATATGGAAAAGAGGTGGAAGGAGGAGTTCTAGTCAGGAGTTACAGCACAGCTGTTCCTTTTGGAAACAGAAATTCCTTACTTCTTGGTGCCGTAAATCCAGGCCACAGCGATGTTCTCCAGGATGACCACCACGGTGAGCGGCAGCGTGGCTGAGTAATCGTCAAACATGGTGACAAAGTAGTTTCCAGAACGCTGCACAAAGATCAGCCCCACCACGAAGGCAAAGATGCAGCAACCGACTGTGGGGAGAAAGTGGGCCTGGTCAGCAGAGCCTCCTGAGGGACACCAAGACCTCCAGAAGGTCCATTCCCTGCATGGGCAAGGTCAGCAGAGCCCCCTGAAGGACACCAAGACCTCCACAAGGTCCATTCCCTGCATGGGCAAGGTCAGCAGAGCCTCCTGAGGGACACCAAGACCTCCACAATGCTCACTCCCTGCATGGGCATGGTCAGCAAAACCCCCTGAGGGACACCAAGATCCCCAGAAGGTCCATTCCCTGCATGGGCATGGTCAGCAGAACCCCCTGAGGGACACCAAGACCTCCACAAGGTCCATTCCCCACATCTTCATGGCCCAGTTCACCCCCTGCTATGTCCACACTCTCCTGGAGTGACTCCTCAAGGCAACGGGGACCCCCCAGCCCTTCCCAAGGAGGAGGCAGGAGAAGAGACCTCACCTGTGAACACTTCCTTCCGCACCTTGAAGGTGTCGATGATGGGCGTGGTGATGCCTGACATGGTCCCGATCATGCTCCCCAGGCCCAGGTTGATCAGCATCAAGAAGAACATGACGGACCAGAAGGGCGAGGCTGGGAAGTGGGTCATGGCTTCTGTGAAGGCAATGAAGGCCAGGCCAGTCCCTTGCACTGACTGTGGAGGTGGGAAGAGGACCAAAAGATGAGAAGAAACTTGTCAGGGACACAGACTTTGAGCCCCTGATGTCTCAGGTCTCCCTCACCAAACCCTCTTCAAGGAAAGGAAATCCCAGCCTGGTACTGGAGATGGTGATGACCCTGCTGGACTTGTACTGGACAGAGCTTCTCCCACCCCAGGAGCACCCCTGTGTGCTGGGTAAAACCACAGGGACTTGGATTCCCCATCCCTGGAGGGCCTCTAGAAGTTGTTTTTCCAGATCCACGTGCCCAGGATTGACAGAGGGAGAGGCAATGGGGCAGGTGACCTGCTGGTCCTACCGGGAGTGCCACCAGGTACCTTGTTGAGTTCATCCTCCAACAGACAGGCATCCAGGCCCAGCTCTTTGAAGTGCCCCTCCTTCACTGTCATGATCACCCGGTACATCTCGTTGTAGTCCTTGGCAGTGAGGTGGGAGAAGTTCACGTGGGGTGGGATGAGGTCATGGCTCAGCACATTGGTGTTCAGGTAGCCCAAGATCTTCTCAGCGTTCCTAAGGGAGAGCAGAACCTCTCAGGTGGTGCAGGGCACCTGAGACACGTTGGATTCGTGCTCAACCTGCAGATTAAGAGCCCATCTTGGGGCTGGATTTTAGGTTGGAGGAGCTGAATGTCCAGCTCCCTCTGCTACAGGGGAGCACGTCTCTGGAAATCCAGGTCTTGACCATCAGGAACTTGGGGCCACCAAACCCCAGGAACATCCAGCTCCAGAGCACTTTTCTGCCTCCAGACCCACCACAACTGGCAGCACAAACTGCCCACCCCAAACAGAGAAAAAAGCAAATCTTACTCCACCACGCATTTCTCGTTCATGATGTTGGCCTTGAAGCCCAGCACAGCAAACACAACCAGGGTGGCCAGCACAGACGTGAAGAAGTTGATGAAGGAGACAAGGGTGGCATCGAAGTGGCAGTTGTTGTCCTGCTTGTTGTAGCTGGAGAAGGCAATGACCCCCCCAAAACCCAGGCCCAAGGCGAAGAAAACCTGTGTGGCTGCTTCTCGCCACACCTGGGGGTCCAGCATCTTGTCCAGCTTGGAAGGAAGACAGAAGAAGAAGCAGTTAGGTGGCCTGGTGGCCCACAGCCCGTCCCAGAGCTACGCTGAAAGGGCTGAGCTGGTTTTGGAGCAGCTGTGGGCTGCTTTGGTGTGGCGGTGGAAGGGAAAGATCTCCAAGGCCCCTCCCAACCCAAACCATTCCACAATTCCACGATCTGCCACGGTCAGGTCTGGCTTCACCCAGCACTCACAGCTCCTTCTCCTCATTCACACAGAGGGGGAAACTGAGGCACGGAGAGGTCAGGACAAGGTCTGACCTGACCAGGTCTCTGTCTGCTCCACCTGCCCCAGAGGCCTAGCTGGGGGTCCCACCTCTCTCTGTACAGCTTCCCAGGCCTAGCTGGGGGTCCCACCTCTCTCTGTACAGCTTCCCAGGCCTAACTGGGGGTCCCACCACTCTCTGTACAGCTTCCCAGGCCTAGCTGGGGGTCCCACCTCTCTCTGTACAGCTTCCCAGGCCTAACTGGGGGTCCCACCTCTCTCTGTACAGCTTCCCAGGCCCAGCTGGGGGTCCCACCTCTCTCTGTACAGCTTCCCAGGCCGTGTCCCCTGGCCCAGGGAACCACCACATGCCCAGTGTTGGGTCTCCATCCTCCCCTGGCCATCTCCTGCTTCCAGAGCACCTGGAGCACTGAAATCAACCACTCTGGCTGGGGGGGTTGTTTCAAATCCTGATCCCCCCCAGCCACATCCCCCCTCCCCTGGGAGCCAGAGCTGAGGCCTGGAGGCCTCGCAGCATCATTCATCAAGGGACCGTAATTAATGTCTTGCAACAGCCTCGCCGGCTGAGCTGATTCATCTACATCTCTGCTTAATTAATTAATTAGCTGGTTAATTAATAAGTGCATACCACCAGCAGAGGTTTTGCTGCCAGCCAGTGTCTCCTCATTCAATCTTTGTATTTACATATTCCCTTGGGCACCTCTGTGCCCCCCACCCTGGCATCTGGGGAGCTGAGCATGGTGAGCTTGTGAGGCTCGTGGCTGTCCTGGCCACACCCTGAATTTTGGGAGCCCCTCCATGTCCTGATGATCTGTCAGGATCCCCAAGTTTGGGGCTGGCACTCTGATTTTTGGGGTGGGGAGGAAAATAAGGGGAATAATAAGAGAATAAGGGGAAATAGGGCATGACCAGCCAGGAGGGGAGAGCCTGCTTGGAGTCTGCTGGGCTTGGAAGGCTCACCTTGGGTGTGAACATGTGCATGATCCCATCCACCGCCCCACGCAGCAGAAGGCCCCGCACCAGGAAGCAAACGAGCACCAGGTATGGGAAGAGGGAGCTGAAGTACATCACCTGGAGCCAGAGGGATGAGCACAGCACAGCCTCAGTTCCTGGGCCCAGCCACCCCCACATCCAACCCACAGCTCACGGGGGGCAGAGGGGAGCGTTTCCCTCCCCAGGATGGGGTTGGCTCCCCCAAGGATAAACTGTGGGACCCCTGGGGGCAGGGTGGTGCAGGTGGCTGGACAGTGGGCAGGCAGAAAGGGACCTGGGGGTACTGACTGGCAGCAGCTGGACACGAGCCAGCCGTCTGCCCAGGTGGCCAAGAGGGCCAGTGGCACCTGGCCTGGATCAGGAATGGTGTGGCCAGCAGGAGCAGGGCAGGGGTTGTCCCCTCTGTGCTCAGCACTGGTTGGGCAGCACCTCCAGTGCTGTGTCCAGCCCTGGGTCCCCCAGTTTAGGAAGGGGGCTGGAGTGTGTCCAGAGAAGGGCAACAAGGCTGGTGAGGGGTCTGGAGCACAAGTCCTTTGAGGAGCAGCTGAGGGAGCGGGGGATGTTTATCCTGGAGAAGAGGAGGCTCTCACCACTCCTTACAACTCCCTGACAGGAGGGTGCAGCCAGGTTGGGGTCAGGCTCTGCTCCAGCAACAGGACAGGAGGAAACAGCCCTAAGCTGTGCCAGGGGAGGTTTAGGATGGACATGAGGAAATATTCTTCATGGAATGGGTGATTGGGCATTGGAATGGGCTGCCCAGGGAGGTGGGTGAGCCACCATCCCAGGAGCTGTTTAAGGACAGACTGGATGTGGCACTGAGTGCCATGGTCTGGGTGACAGGGCGGTGCTGAGCCACAGGTTGGACCTGATGACCTCAAAGGCCTTTTCCAACCTAATTGATTCTGTGATTCTGTGAAGTGCTAGAGCTCAGAGGGGTTCTCTGTGCTGGTGTGGCTGAGCCACATGTGTCAGTTGAACTAAACCCCTTCCCTACACCCTCTTTTGATCTTATTCTGGATCCCTCCAGAGAAGTGACTCCAACTGTGGAGCAGGTCTGAGCATCCCAGGGGACACAGCATTCCACTGCTACCCCAGAGCAGGGCAGGAGAGTGTGGAACAGGGCAGGAGAGTGTGGAACAGGCTCTGCTTCCAGGACAGAGCCCTTCCAGGACCAGCCAGGCTCAGGTGGCCACCAACACCCACCTTCCCCGAGGACTGGATGCCTTTGATCATGGCCAAGCCAACCAGGCTCCAGGCCACCAGCAGACACAGGGTCATCTTCCAGTTCAGCCCCCCGCTCTCCGAGATGGAGTTGGAGATGTCCAGGGTCTCCCGGTACCAGAAGTAGGTGGTGGCTGAGCTCCTCTCGCATTCAGTCTCCACAACTGCAACAGAGCAGAGGCAGCAGAGCGTGAGGGGGAGAGTCACCCGCTGTCTCCTGGGTGGGTCAAGTTTCAAAGACCCTCTGGAGCCAGCCAGGGAAGGGAGACACCCCTGGAAACTGAGGCACAGAAATTAATGGGGTTCATTCTTAGCAGGGAAAGGGAGAGACAGGACATAAAACCACTGCCAGGTGAAAATGAGATGTTAAATACGGGGAGAGACATTTTCATTTGTCATAAAACCTCTCAGAGAGTCCCAAGCTGATGCTCAGGTGCTATTAAACACCATTAGCTCCATCCGTGTCTCAGTCGGGCAGTGGAGCAGCCCCTGCCTGACCCTCACTGGCTCCCCCCATCGTCCAAGCACTGAGGCAGCCTGGAAATCCCATCAGTGGGGACTCTGGATTCCCAAACTGGCAGCAAACCCCATCAGTGGGGACAGAGAGCATGGGAGACACTCATCCAAGCCAAGGGGAAGCTCTCCATACGGTCAGGGCAGCTGGGCCAGAGAGGATCCAGTGAAGAAACCTCCACCTCCTGTGGTCCCACCCTCTGCTGGGGCTGATGATGTGTCTCCCAGTGTCCCACAGCCCCCTTTCCCTGGGAACTGCTCCCTCCCAGCCCAGCTCCCCCGTCCCTCACCGGCCACCGAGCCGTTCTTCACGATGGGGCACTCGCTCCAGGGCAGGGGGTACTGGAAGGACTTGAAGAAGTAAAAGATGCTCCAGCCGATGATGACGTTGTAATAGAGACCAACGAAGAAACAGACCTGGGTGGGGAGGGAGGAGGAGGACACGGCATCAAACCACAGGGCAGTGACACTGTCCCCAGGGCCCCTCCTGTGATGCCTGAGATTTCAGCTTTCACAGTTTCAGATTCTGTGCTGCCCAAGGATGCAGCTCTGAGCCTCATATTAAGTGTCATTAGCTCTCTTCACAGAACAAGCAGACAAAACAAATCTTTTCCTGCTGAGCACCAAGGACAACTTTCAGCCCAACAGCACAAACAATGGTGGGCTGAAGGGAGGAACAAGAAGGATGGGACCTCACAACCTGAAGCTGTAACTGGACAATTAAACCCCAATGTGCAAATGGACCAAAACTGATAAAAATGTAAAATCTCGTGATCAGGCAGCCATTTTGTGTGGCATTTCCTAACCCACCCTGACCCACCCTTGGTCAGGCTCCTGTAATGCCCAGGGTGGGTCCTGGAAACCTTTTAATAAATCTCTATTTTATTCTCCAGCTCTGTCCAGCCTCTGTTTCAGGTCAGCCTTCCTAAGGAAGGAAGGGAGAGGAGGGAAGCAGGGCTGCCAGGATCAGGGGATGGGTCCATTCCCAAACCAGCCACGAGCAGAGCTGCAAAAACACCTCCTGACCCTCCCCATGGGGCTCCTGGAGGTTTGCCTCATCCCACACACCCCGAGGAGGGGCTGGAGGGTCCCCTGGGGGCACTCACGAGGCAGCTGGCATAGCCGATGCCCCCCAGGCGGGGACAGATGTAATTCCAGACGCCGATGCTGCCCCGGCGGATCCGCTGCCCCACTGCCAGCTCCAGGAAGAAGAGGGGCAGCCCAATGATGACGAGCAGGACCAGGTATGGGACCAGGTAGGCACCTGGAAGGGGAGAGGAAGGTTATTGTAGATCTCCCTGCCCCAGTGCAGCCAAGGACAGAAGGACACGAGTGGACAAGCAGGGCAGAGCTGGGGCAGTGCCTTGGGCTGCAGGGCAGGATGTAACCAGCAGTGTGTGTTCCATTGCTGTTTGTTAAAACCAGCTGGGGAGGTGTTTGCTTTATCCCTGCCAGGACCCATCCTCCCTCCAGGGGTATCTGCTGCTGATGGGCCATCCAGGCTCACTGCAGGGCTGATACAATTCCAGCAGCCCATGGGGAGAGGCTCCACCCAAGGGGAGGAGCTCAGCATTCCCAGCTGGATCCAAGCTGAGATTTGGAACAGCAGGGTAGCCTGTGTGCTCTGCATTCCCAGAGGGACCCTGACCCATCTCAGCACCACTGCGGATGGGCCCATTCCCAAACCAGCCCTTCTACAGGATCATCTCTGCTCCAACAGAGCCACATCTGTCACTGCAGGAGGACTTGATTGTGTGGCTCCCAACACCCTGACCAACAGGCTGGCAGGTTGTAGCTCTGTCAGGGTTCTCCAAAATTGTTGTTTGTTTGCTGGTTTGGTTGGGTGGTTTTGTTTTCTACTACATTTGTATTGTTAATATTCCCAGTAAAGAACTGTTATTCCTATTCCCAAATCTTTGCCTGAAAGCCGTTAATTGCAAAATTATAATTTGGCAGGGCGGTGAGGGGTTTACATTCTCCATTCCAAGGGAAACCCCAGTTTTCCCTGGCAGATCTCTGTCTGTCCAAACCAAGATACCATGTGCAAGGAGCCACCTCCAAAGGCTGACCCCTGGGGATTCCCTGGGGGACACAGAGGAGCCACCCTGCTCCCCCAGGCACACCCTGCTCTCCCCTGCACACCCCACATTGCCAGCACCACGCCAGGTGCCACCCTGCACGGTCCGAGGAGCAGGGAAAACTCGGATCAAAGCTGGGTTAATGTCTGTCTGGTCGTGAGGGCTGGAGAGGAGCCGGCGGCTCCCGGAGCAGAAGCGCTGACCGTGAAGCAGGCGATGACTCACGCTGCAGCGCCTGCCTGAGGAACAGCTCCAGCTCCTGCCAGGAGCTGAGGAATGGGCTCAGGAGAACGTGCCTGGCTCCCGCAGGGTAGCAGACAGTCCAAAGACAACCGAAATTCCCGCCTGGATTGACACCCCGGTGACAGCCACCCCTGGCTCCAGACGCCAGTCAGGACCTGGGGCAGGGAGGTGCTGCTGCAAGCAGGGAATCTGCACAGCAGATCAGCCCTGGCATGGCTGGGGATGGTGTGTTAAAAATGTCTATATACATATTATAATGATATATTTTGATGTATATATTATATATGAGAGTACAATATCACCTCATATATCATATATTTTGATGTATATATTATATATGAGATTATATTGTACTATATTGTATTATATATTTTGATACATATATTATATATGAGATGATATTGTACTATACTGTATTATATATTTTGATGTATATATTATATATGAGATGATATTGTACTCTCATATATAGTATATACATCAAAATATATCATTATAATATGTATGTTATATGTAATACATATTATAATTATAATGCAATTATAAATATAATCTAATAATATATAATTATTGTCATTATATATATCATTATAATTGCAACATAATCTACAATACATGTATTACATAATACAATATGTATTATGTATATTGTAATATGTATACAATAGATATAATGCAAAACGATATATTATGTATTGTATATTATATAGTCTATATATATATCGACTATATAATATACAATATTATATTATATTATATTATATTATATTATATTATATTATATTATATTATATTATATTATATTATATTATATTATATTATGTTAAATATATATTAAATATATATGAGATATAAATATTTAAAAACTTCATTGAGGTGCAGGGTTCTGTCTTATCCCCTGAGGTGCAGGGTGATTGGGAGGGTAAAAGGAGAGGCAGAGAGCAGAGCTGGAGCTCAGGGAAATTCAGGAAGGACCAGGAGCATCCCATTTCTGCAATGCCCCCTTGGGTATCTCAACCTACAGAGAGGTGTATGTGAGACAAATGGACAGATTCAGATGCAAAGGTGTCCAGTACTGGAGATTTTCTTCCCATGCTGCCTTGAAAGGTGCACAGCAGCTCCCGCCTGTGCAGCACCAGGGCAGCCCTGCCAGCCCTGCTGGCTCCCGGCACTCCGAGTCCCGGGAATTTGGCTCCAGCCCATCCTGCCAACCAGCACACAGCCGTCCTCCCCCGCAGACACCTGCTCGGGGAGCAGCAGGGAGAGCAGCCACAGCCAGCACATCCTGGGGCTGCTCAGAGCCACCAGGAATGGTCTGTCCATCCCTCCCCAGCTCCTGCATCCGCTGGCTGGCCGCAGCCTGCTGGGAATCCCAGCTGAGAGGGTCAGACACGGCAGGAGGAAGAGGCAGAGAATCAGTGTCTGCCCCATGGGACAGACAGGTGATGCCACCTGGGCCAAAGAAAAAGCACTGCAAAGCCCGGCAGTCTGCTGCTCAAGCCCGTTCCCAGCTCCCGTGCCTCAGTTTCCCCATCCATGGCAATGCTGGCAATGGTTGGAGCAGCTTGTTAAAGCCTTTTGTTTTAAGTCCTGCTGCAGAAAGATGTTCTAGCATGGCAAGGAGCTCCGAAAAGCAGCTGCTTGCCCCGGTCTCAGCCTGGCTCGGTGCCCCTGGGTCCCACCACGGGATGGGTCAAACCCATTGTTCAACTCCTCTGCTGTGGCAGTGTCAGGGCTCTGCAGCCTCAGTTCCCATCCCCACCCCACATCCCATCTGGTCTTGTGTCCAAAACCACTTCCTTCATGCTCCCCACACACAGAGAGCACGTTCAGCCCTGGATCTGAGGAATTCACCAGGAGGAATCCCAGCCTGGGAATTCCAGCTGCATCTCAATAGCCCAGCACCCGCACAGCTGAGGACAAAGCCCCCAAATACCCAAGACAGCAGAGTGCTCAGGATAAACCGAGGATTTTTTTCCTTGATTGCACTAATTAGGGATAATTAAGGATTGCTGTGGCCATGGGGAAACTGAGGCACAGCTGGTTAATCCTTGCAGAGAAGAAGGATGCTGCTTCTCCAACTTCTGGCCCTGAGCTTGTTCTAAATCTCACTGAATAGGGAAAACTTCCCTGGCAGTCAGAGGCCCTGCTGTGCAACGAAGCCAGAGGGGCTGCACTGACCTCTGCCAGCCCTGGGCTGGGGCAAACCCAGCCCAGCTGGAGCCAGAGCAGGGCCCTGGGAGGTGCTGGGATGAAGGGAAGGGAAGGTGTTGTTTGGGTTTCTGCTGTTCTCTTTTAAAGTTCTATTTCAGCCTTTTGTGTTTACCTTTCGGAGTCTCACACGATTTTACATAAACAAATTTTCTTGTTACTGTAACTGTCTAACCACGTTTACATTCTTCTCATGAGGAGGAGACTGTTGATGGGCTGTTGGGTTGCCCAGCGTGGTTGAAGAGGAAGATTTTCTTCCTCCAACCCATGGTCACTGCTGGAATTCTATAAATGTTGAAGTTTGTAAATAAATAAACTGCCTCTTTTCTGCCTGGGACAGCTCAATGTGGGAGTGTCATTTCTTTGTGAGGGAAGGGAAGGGAAGGGAAGGGAAGGGAAGGGAAGGGAAGGGAAGGGAAGGGAAGGGAAGGGAAGGGAAGGGAAGGGAAGGGAAGGGGAAGGGGAAGGTGAGGAGCAGCCCCGGGAGGGGAGTGCTGACTGCACAGGTCTCTGTTTGGCAGGATGACTCATCCTGATGATGACAGGAGATGTGTGAATTATTGAGAGCACTGCAGGTTCGGCAGCTGCAGGGCTGGGGATGCAAAGGATGCAGCACTGGGAACACTGGGCTGGTCTTGGCTCCCTCCAACGTGGCTGGGAAGGGACTGGGTTTGGGTTAGTGATGGGGAACACACTCCCTCCTCAGTGTCATGAGGGGTGGAGCTCAGCACAGCTGGGATAGACCTGGCCCTCTGGGCTGCACTTGGAAGCCCAAGGAGGAGGAGTGGAGAGAATGGCCTGGCTGGAAGGAGGATTTGGGAATGGGATGGAACCATAAAATGTGTCTTCAAGGACCCAGGGAAATGGAGGGATTCTCCCTTCCCTTTTTAGCCCTAATTTCCAAATTGCCCCAGGAGGAATCAGGGGGTGCAGCCAGAAATCCTGGCCTGGGATTCACCATGACTGTGGAGCGGGCAGGTGGACAACCTTTAGGAAGAGGCCATCCTGGAGATTTCCATGTCTCAGCACAGCTTCTGACAGCCCTTTCCCCCTTCAGAGCCCAAACAACCCATCTGAGAGCCCGAATTACCCCGTCCTCTCCCAGGATCCCCCACCCCAGCACGCAGAGAGGCAGGATTGGGTCACACCCCCTTCTCCAAGGGCTGATCCCTTGGAGACAGGGGATCCCACGGGGACAGGGATCACCTCCTCTCACCTCCTCCATTCTTCTGGCAGAGGTAGGGGAAGCGCCAGACGTTGCCCAGCCCCACGGAGTAGCCGATCTGCGCCAGGATGTACTGCAGCTTGCTGTTCCAGGCCGGCCGGTTCTCCGCCTCCAGGTCCTCGTCCCCCTCCTTCTGCTTGTCCCACGTCTCCCCCGTCACATTCAGGACGCTGCGTTTGTAGTCCACGGGCTCCTGGTGGGCCAGCAGGTCGGCCACCGACTCGGTGACATGCTCGCTGCTGTGCTCCCGCTGCGTCACCTTGCTGTTCTTGGGCATGGGGGCGGCTCCGGGCGGCCCCGGCGGGCGCAGGGAAGAGGGTGAGGGTCCCACAGGGAACGGCACAGGGGGTGAGCTACAGCTCGGGCCTCACCTCCTCTTCATCAGCAGGACCTGGGTGGGGAAGGGGTCAGTGATGCTGTTTAGGATTAACAATGACATGGACTCCCGAGGTCAGAAGGCTGAAATGACTCCAGTTGTAGCCACGGTTTCGTGCCTGCCGTGTTTTGATTTCAGGAAATTCTGTTCCCAGGGACAGAACTGGCAAACAAGGTCATGTTATTGTAAACGAATATATTTTTCTACAAGCTTTCTGAAAGGAGGGGCTTGATGGTCCCTTCAAGAGATGGTCCCTTTGCTTGATGGTCTCTTCAAGAGACCAGTGGGTCGAGGGGTCCCCAGTTCTAAGGTGGGTGCATCGTAGAAAGGTATAAAATGGGTTTGGAGAATAAACCAAGACTCCTCCTTTGGAGTCACAGCCTTCTGACAAGATTTGCATCTTTCTTTCGTGTCCAACAGCAACATCCAATCAATTCTTTATTACCCAGGAATTTCTTCCCTTTATGCTGTTTTACAAAGAACCCACCCAAGGGGTGGAAGAAAGACAAACTTCTTCAACTGCATTGGTCAAGTCAGAGGGACATCAAGAAGAAGTCCCTCCTAGGGAAAGGAATGTAAATGTAGGTTACAGTTAGGGAAACGTGTCTCTTGTTACAGAACAGTGTCTGGGAAAGAGTTTCAGAGAAACCAAAACATCACAGCACAAACCATGGCTACAGGTCAGCTGGGGTCAGGGGGTTCTGTCTTACCCCCAGGTGACCTGGTGGCACTGGCAGCACCAGGAGAGAAGGGTGTCCATCCCCCCCCCCGTGTCTTGGGGGCCTTCATCTGAACCTGGAGGGTCTCCTGCTCCAGGAGTGATGAGCCAGGAGCAACGTTCTGCTTGAGAATTATGGAATGCCAGGATGGTTTGGGTGGGAAGGGACCTTAGAACTCATCCACCCCCACCCCTGCCATGGGCACGGACACTTTCCATAGACCAGGCTGCTCCAAGCCCCATCCAACCTTTGATTTGGGTTGGAAGAGACCTTCAAGCCCATCTCATTTCATCCCCACCATGGGGGGCATCTTTCCCTAGCCCAGGTTGCTCCAAGCCCCAATGTCCAACCTGGCCTTGGACACTTCCAGGGACCCAGGGGCAGCCACAGCTGCTCTCATTCATGGAGAGGAGTCTCCTGTGTCCCAGAGAGAGGAATTTCCCTGGGCTCCAGGGGACAGAGAGAGGTTGATGGAGCCGGTCACATCGCTGTGACACTTCTTCTCCCCTCTAACACCTCCAGGCCAGCAGCAGAACCTCACGAGGCCTGACACCAAATCCAGCCCTGGCCGAGGCTCTGCCCTCCCTGCCCTGCTGCTTTCCCTTCTGACCATCAGCACGGCCCAGGCTTCGCTCCACGACAGCTTGGGAGCACCCAGGGGACAGTGACAAATGCCCAGGCTATCTCTGCATCCCAGGAAGTTATCAGGAGTGACTTAAAGGCCTTGGAGCCTGACGCTAAATCTCCCCAGGCAGCTTTACAACAGATAATGGCTGCAAAAACAGCAGCAGCCAAGGCAAAGCCATCAACCCTGGCCCCTCTGCTTTCCCAGCCTTCAGCGTGGGCCAGGAGGAGCAATCCTGCACAGAAGCACCTCAGGAGGTGCATCCAGAACCCAGCCCAGCCCTGCAGGTTTCTCCCCTGCCTCAAAAATCCTGGTGACATTGTGAAAATCTGCTTCGCTGGGCTGGGGATCCCCAAACTGGGAAAGCACCTCCTCTCCATACTGGGAGAACTGGGGTCAGATGGGCACTGCCCACCCTGGGCTGGACCACGGTGCTACATCAGCTGGGGAGAACACACAGAGCTCTGATAACAAATCCCTCACAGCTTGGAAAAGCGACCCTCCTGAAGAGCCCTGCTTCCTTCTTTGCTGCCCTGCCCACCTCTGCTCCCAGGGGACACCTGGGCCATGGCAGAGCGATGGTTCTGGGAGACCTGGCCCACCCCAGCTGGGCAGCACCGCTCTCACCCGGCTCTTCTAAAGCTCATTTCAGCCTTCTGATGTTTACAGTTTTGTGGTGGAGTTTCTCACGCACTTTCCATGTAAACAATGATTGTTTTGCATTCCCTTCTGGACGAGGAGAGAATTGATGGGCTGTTGGGTTGACCAGTGTGGTTGGAGAGGACAATTTCCATCCTCCAATCCATGGTCACTGTTGGAATTCTATAAATGTCCAAGTCTGTAAATGAACTGTCCCGTTTTGCCTTGGACATCTCTCAGTGTGTGAGTGTCATTCATTCGTGTGAGTGTCGTTCATTGGTGTTGAATTACGACACACCGCCACCTCCTCCCGCCCTGGAGGCTCCTCCAGAGCCGTTCCCAGCCCTTCCTGAGCATTTTTAATCCAGTTCAGCCCACAATCCCAACCCTTTCCAGGGCAGTGGGTTCAGCCCAGGCAGCAAAGCCCATCCCAAGCACGGTGCCCCCAGCCCAGGAGCAAAGCACCGGGAGCAGGAAGCCTCCCCCTCACCCACCCTCACCTCGGTGTTTTCTCACCTCTGACGGAAGTTCCCCCTTTGCCAGGCCCTGTTCCTATAAGAAAAAAAAAAAAAAATCTATTTTCAACTGTCGGCTGCATCCGTTGCCAGGCAACCATCTCAGCTCCACATCTTTCCTGGATCCGGCTCCTCCGGAGAAGCCGCTTCAGTTTTTTTTGGTGTTTTTTTTTTTCCAAGCCCAGGCCAGCGATGTTTAATTTCCTAACGAGGGCTCATTCACATAAACCGCTCACTGCTCAATCGCGGCAATTACCGGCACGTGGCTGCCCGGGGGCTGCAGCAGCCTCCGCCGGGCTGGGGACGGGCACAGGGCACCGGGAAGGGCAGGAATTCCAGCAGGTTTGGGTCTTTGTGGATTTGTGCAGGGCTGGGTGAATCACCCGCGGGTCCCTTGCTGCTCCCTGTCTGCTCGGCAGCTCCTCCAGAGCCGGGGTGACTCAGAGCTCCAGGAGGGCTCGGCCTTGGAGCTGAAAGGATCTCTTGGGGTTAGGGAGAGAGCCAAGAAGATCCAGGATGTACTGGCCAAGCCCCCAGAGTTCAGTGGCCCACGGTGAGGGTGCCCAACCAGCTCTCCTGGGACACCCCAACCCTTGGAGGTGCCCAGCTCCAGGACAGATGGTGCCAAGCCAGGCCAGCCCCACGGAGTCAGGACAGACCCCACAACATCCCTCTGGATCTCAGCCTCTTCCTCACCTCAGCTCAGGTCTCCCCTGAGTTGTTCTGAGGAACTGAGAGGCCCCAGGACACAGGTCCTGGAGGAGCAGGGTCCTTCCAGCTCCTGCAAAGCCCCAGAGGCTCTCAGAGCCTTGCAGGACACTCCAGACAGCAACATTCCCAAAGGATTTGGGGAACCAGCAGGGCTGCTTGGCTGCTTCAATGGCATGGGGAGGGGCTGTCTAAACATTGGCACGAGGGCGAAGGACAGAGGTACAAGTGGGAGATGTGCCCAAACTAAACTAGAGGGGAAAACCACAGCAGAGATCCAACTCTTGATCCTGGAATGGCTCTGGCACCATCCCCCTGGCTGGACTGGGGAGTTCCTGCTGCCTCCCCATGGCTCAGCCCCAGCCTGGGCATGGTGGTGCTGCCTGGCAGAGATCCAGGCCTGAAGGAGAGAGAGAGAGAGGATCATTCCCAGCAGCGAGTCCGTGAGCTCAGCCAGCCTTCCCCATCCCCATCCCTGCCGGAATTGGGAGATGAGCCCAGGCAGAACCTGCACCAACCCACAGAGCCCAGCAGCACCACCCAGGCAAAGCCAGGCCACCGGGGCTCGTCCTGTTCACTTCCCCAGCCTTCTGCATCAGCCCCAAGGGCTGCACCCTCAAATGGAAAAGCACAGTCCTAATCCATCCGAGAAAGGTATTTCCGCGTGCTTCGTTGGTTGGAAAGGGAATTTAATCAAAAATTCATCTGCCAAAAATAACAACCACCCTGTGAGAAAGACAAGGCAGATCAGCTGACAACCAGGAGCTTTCCGGGCTGGAAAGAGATAGAAAACCCTTGTCACTGACAGATGGAGATTCAGCTTGTTTACTTAGTCCCCATGACCTTAATTTTCTTAAATGTGCATTTTTTTCTCTCTCTCTTTAGAAGACAGATTAGGGTCTTTGAGAGCCCATGGCTTGCAAGAGCCTCACTGACACTGCCAGGCCAGGGCTGCCTTTGCACCCACAGTTTTGCCCAGGTACAACCAGTGCTGGCGGCACCCACCTGGAGAGGGCAGGACCTGGGAAAGGACCGGTCTGTGCTGGGCTCAGACTGGGAACGACCTGGGAAAGACCTGGGAAAGAACTGGGAAAGAACTGGTCTGTGCTGGGCTCAGAATGGGAAGGACCTGGGAAAGGACCTGGGAAGGACCTGGGAAAGGACCTGGGAAAGGACCAGTAAGTGCTGGGCTCAGAGACTGGGAAGTGTAGCCAGTTCGTGCCTGCAATGTTTTGATTTTCTGAAATTCCTTTCCCAGGGACAATTCCTGTCAACAAGGGATGTGTTACTGTACACTGTCCTGTTTTTCTGCATTCTTCCCAGAGGAGGCAATCTACTTGATGTCCCTCTAACGTGACCAATGTGGTCCAAGGATTCCACCCCTTGGGTAGGTTCTTGGTAAAAAGGTATAAAGGCAAGTGTCTTGAGAATAAACACAGATTGGAGTTATCTCAGCCTTCTGAGAGTCCGTGTCCTGATTTTGAGTCCTATAGCAACAGAGAAGGACCTGGGAAAGGACTGGTCAGTGCTGTGCTCAGACTGGGAAGGACCTGGGAAGGACCTGGGAAAGGACCAGGGAAGGACCAGTCAGTGCTGGAGTCTCTGAACGGGCATTCCGAGGGGAGATGCTGGGGATAACTCACCTCCTCCTGCTCCATGTCCCTGGCTGTGTCCTTGAACAGGATTCCCACTCCCCTGGTCCCAGTGGACGTTCACAGAATTCACATTTAACTCCTCAGACAGCAACCACCATTCCCTGCGCCCTGGCCAGACCCCTGGGCTGAGCCCAGGGCTGGTGCCTGCACAAAGGGACAGTCCCCACCCCTGTCCTCCTGCCCAGGTGGCACAGGGTGACCCCACACCCCTTTGGGCTGGCGTGGGAACCACCAGTGCAGTGGAACTGGGACAAACTGGATTCAACCTGGCAGGGAAAGACCAGGGATGGAGAAACTCCTGCCTTGAGACCCCCAGGGGGTTCAATCCCTGCTCAGAGGCTCCCAGCAATCCCCAGAGCAGGGGCTGGGGAAAAGCTGCTGTTTGGGGTGAGTGAGGACCCCCCGCATCCCCCAGCCCTGCCAGCAGCATCCCCAAGGGGTCAGGGGAGGAGGGAGGCTCCCAGCCACGTGTCCTGTCTCAGCCCATCCTTGCTGTCTTGGGAAGGCAGCTGGGGAGCAATAAAGAGGCTGGAAACGTGTCAGCAAAGCTTTCAGCCGGGCCTGGGAGCGCAGGGGAAGGCAGGGAA
The DNA here is from genome assembly GCA_016584745.2 of Phylloscopus trochilus trochilus. Taxonomy (NCBI): domain Eukaryota; kingdom Metazoa; phylum Chordata; class Aves; order Passeriformes; family Phylloscopidae; genus Phylloscopus; species Phylloscopus trochilus. The sequence goes on along the minus strand of WQNJ02000024.1, from coordinate 2,234,146 downwards.
GGGATGGGGATTTACAGCAGAACCCAAGGAGAGCAGCAAACGTGTTCTGGGTCCAAAACACGTGCAGCTGGGCTGCAGGGGAATTTAACCTCTACTTGTATCCAAATTGTACATTTATCCCTTGCTTGGGTCCAGAAAGGAGAAACTGAGGCAAGAAAAGCCACAAGGTGAGATTGGGTGAATTAAAAATGAGCATTTCAACCCCTGGGGACTCTGCTGGTCCCTCCCTGCCCTGCCATTACCACTTCTCCCCCTTCAGCTTTCACACAAATCCCCCACAGCTCCTAAAGAAGAGGGGAATGATGCTCCTGGAGAGGCATCCAGCTCACCAGGCCCGGGAAGGCCCAGCTCTCCCCATCAAGGTCACAGAGCAGGAAAAGGAGGGAGGCAGAGGGGGACAGAGGAGCTGAGGGATTTCAGGAGGTGGAAATCTACTCTCAGCTTCAGGCTGGGAGATCTGAGCACCGATTTGCAGCTCCTGATCCTCCCTGACACACACACAGAGCCGGGGAAATCTTGCACCCAGGGCCAGGCTGCTGGGTGCAGGCTGGAACAGGGAGGAGAAGGGACAGATCCAAGGTCACCCAGGAAGCAGAGGCGGAGGGAAGCAGCATGGATCCCTCCTGTGGTCCCTCTGGGCTCCACAGCCAAGGGCCAAGGGAAGGAGCCCTGGGTGCACGTCCCACTTGGTGAGAAAAGCAGCTCCTGCTGCTCCCTGAGGTCAGGAGAGCCTCTGTGGTGGGGTGGGGGCTGCCCTGGCAGCGCTGCTCCTTTGGGAAGCATCCCGCTCTTCCCAGCCACTGGAAGCCCAGGGCAGCACCAGCATGCAGCCAAACTTCTCTCCAAAGCCCCAAGAAGAGATTTTTGCCCAAGGCAGAGTTTTTACAGCTCTGACCACCCCTGCCCTGCTCTGAGGACCTTCCCACAGCCTCTGCCACACAAACCTCCCTTTTCCACCCAGCCAGTCTAGGACACCTCCATCTTAAATCAGCTCCGTGCTGGGGTTTGCTCCTCCCTGCTCGGCCCCTGGCTCCACAGGGAAGGGTTTGGGGCTGCTCCCATTCTCCCCCCTCGTTAAAACGAGCCCTGCTAATTAGCACCCAGCTCCCACCCCCCCTGCAGAAGGGACCAGGGCTGTCCCCTGCTCACACCCAGCCCTGGCCAGGCACGGAGCTCAGACGGGGTCAGCGAGAGGAGGGGACAGAGCCCGGGGACACCTGCCAGAGGCTTCCCAGGGCCGAGGGGGCTGGGGCTGAGCCGGGCATTTCCCCGGGAGGGGCTGGAGCCGCTCCTCGCCCTTCCCGGAGCAAAGCCCGTCCCGCTTTAGCATCGTGACACAGGAGAGCTGGTGAATCAGAGCTGCCCCCGCTTCTGCCTGACACCCACCCCAGCGGCTCTCTCCGGCACCCAGATGTTATAAATATAGATGTTGGTCTGATATTATAGGTGTTATATTACAGATGTTATGTTATAGGTGCTATATTATAGGTGTTATATTACAGGTGTTATAAATACAGATGCTATATTACAGATGCTATATTATAGATGTTATAAATATCGATGTTATATTATAGGTGTCATATTATAGATGTCATATTACAGATGTTATATTACAGATGTTATAAATATAGGTGCTATATTATAGGTGTCATATTATAGATGTTCTAAATATAGATGTTATATTATAGATGTTACATTACAAATGTTATAGATGTTATATCACAGATGTTATATTACAGATGTTATATTGTAGATGTTATATTATAGACGTTATATTACAGATGTCATATTACAGATGTTATAGATGTCATTATAGATGTTATAAAAATAGATGTTATATTGTAGATATTATATTATATTATAGATGTTATAAAAATAGATGTTATATTACAGATGTTATATTATAGATGTTATAAAAATAGATGTTATAAATATAGATGTTATATTATAGATGCTATATTACAGATGTTATGTTATAGATGTTGTATTACAGATGCTGTATTACAGATGTTGTATTGCAGATGTTACATTACAGATGTCATGTTATAGATGTTCTAAACCCCCAGGAAGGCAGGGCCGGGGCTGCACCAGCCCCCTGCTCCACCCTGACAGTGGCAGCTCTGCCCGGCCCAGCTGGGTGCCTGTCCCACCTCAGGGGGACACAGCCAGGTCGTGACGGTGACTTTTGTCACCAGAAGGTGCCAAGCAGCCTCTGGGAAGGGCCGTTGTGCCCATGGGTGGTGAGACGGGCACGGGTGGAGGAGCAGCCCTGGCATTTTGGGTTTGTCACGACGCCGTTGGCTCATCGGCTCGGGGCTCCTTTCATGTCTGGTTGAAACACACACAGCTGCAATAACGTGACACCAGAGCAAAGCCAAGCATCATATGATTCCTTCAGGGCTCGGTTTGATTCACCAAATGATCGTTTTCCACTTAGACCTCCAGCCATCCACTGTAACTCACCCACCTCCAGCCAGAGTGACTGACTGAACCCCAAACCCGCCACGATTTACCCCAAAAAAGCAACCAAGGGGCAGCATCCAAACCCCGCCGTGAGTGCTGCTCGTCCCTGTTGTAATTCCTGAAGCTGCTGCCACGTTTGTAAACAAACAAATCCAAACCCAAACCCGGGGTAAAAGCAGGGCCTCTCCTCCCACGGCGACGGTTTCACCTGGACGTGCTCAGGTCAGCGTCCAATTTGGGGTGAATTTGATCCTCATGACTCCAGCCCTGGTCGAACTCCAGATTGCCTGCTCTGTGCAAGCAGCAGTGGGGTCACCTCAGCTTTAAACTGAACCCTTTTCTTCCCACTGATTTTAGCAGAGCCATCCCCAGTTCATCCCAGCGGACAGCTCAGACCCACATTTTATTTCCCTTGGAGCAGTCACACCCCCAGCCAGGTTCCTTGACCTAGTCCTGACACCTCTGGAGAAATATTCACAAGGAACTCTCCGCCCTGCCGAGAATAGCTCAGCTGCTGCGGTGCTCCAGGTTTTTTTTTTCCTCCCAAGACCAGAAATAGTTACATCAGCTCTTGATGGATTCAAACCTCAGGTGCTTCAGGCACAAGGCGTGATCCGGGAAAGCAGGATTTCACCTTCTGGGTCCTCTACAAAGAGCTGGGAGCAGATTTCTCAGCTGCTTTGAGCCCCACGTTCCCGGGGTGATGGAAATTTGGACCTGGCCAAGAGGCCAGCCCAAAAACCACACCTTGGGTGTATCCAGCAGTGCAATAAATGCACGGAGGGGGCCAAGGGCTCCCCATATCCAGTACTGGGAATTTCACAAAACCAGGACCCCAAGCCCCATTTTCTACCTCAAACCCGACCATCCACACTCAGGGAGCAGCATAAAAATGAAAGAAGGGGCAAAGCCCCCCCCCATCACTCCGGGGGCCAGGATGGAATATTCATTGCAGCCCAAACGCTTTCTCCTCTCCCAATGTTACTGTCAAGGTCAACCTGGAGGCTGCATTTCCACCCATCCTCAAACGGGATGAGCCCCCCGGCAGCAGGAGCCGGGCAGGAGCCCAGTGCCACCCCCGGCGGTGACCCCCCCGCACCCCCTGGAGTGGCTAAAGCCACTGCTGCCTCTAAATGTCCCCCCCAGCCCAGCCCTGGCTGCCACCACCCCGAGGGCCACGCCTGATGCCTCCAGGCTGGGCTGTCCCCTCCTTTAACCTCAGCCTGGCCCTGAGCATCTTCCCCCTCTGGGGAGGGGGCACCCAGAGCCCGGGGCGACCCCCGGCAGCGAGACCCCCCCCGCAGCAGGGACCGGGGTGGGGAAGCATCCTTACCTCGGCGCTGCGGCGGCTCCGCGGGAGGATGAAACCGACCCCGATGGCAAGAGAAACTGGCCCGGTGGTCCCGGCGGAAAGGGCGCAAATTCCCGGTAGAAATCCCCCCAGGTTCCCCCCGCTCCGCTGAGGGGCGGCGGGGCCGCTCCGGGGCTGCAGGGAGCCGGGCAAACGGGAGCAGCGAGCGGCCGGGAAAGGCGAGCAGTGCCCGGGAATGGCTCGGCGGTGAAGCTCCGAGGTACCGGAGGCTCCTCTCCGGGTCCCCCCCCTCGCCACCCCGCCCCGCCGCCGCCCGGTGGATGCGCGCTGGGCTCGCCCGGCCCCGCTCGCCTTCGCCGGAGGGAGGTTAACTCCGCTCGGCTCCCGGGAAATAAAGGAAGGAAGGGAAAAGCTATTTAAAAAAAAAAAAAATTAAAAAAAAAATACCAACGCGAAGGGTCACGCAGCCCCTGACGCAGGCTTGAGTCACCAGGGCTGCGCGTCAAAGCTGGGGTGCCGGGCCACCCCCCTCCCCCTGCTCCGAGGGAGGCTCTCGCGTTCAGAAAAAAAAAAAGTAACATCGAGTCCTGACAGAAGGGGTGGGTTTGGTTTCGCTGTGGGGAAGATAAAACCTCCTTAAAATGCCCCGAAAGAGCGGCCCCAGGGGTGCCCTCCCGGCTGCTGCTGCCCCTGGGGGAGGGAGGCTTTGGGGGGTTTGGTCACCCCCTTCCCCTGATTTATTGTCAGAGGGTTGTAGGATGGTTTGCATTGGAAGGGACTTGGATGACACGCTCGTCTCACCCCCTGGCACGGGCAGGGACACCTTCCCCTGCCCCAGGTTTCTCCAAGCTCCATCCAATCTGGCCTTGGACACTTCCAGGGATCCAGGGGCAGCCACAGCTGCTCTGGGCACCCTGTGCCAGGGCCCCACCACCCTCACAGGTTAGCATTTTTTTTGTCCCCTAAAATCTAATCTAAACCCACTATACATCATCATTTGAAAGAGGTATTTCACGTCTCTTTGATTATTTGGTATTTCAGAGAACTTCCTTGGGCTGGGACCACACAGGAGGGAGGCAGGAGGAGTGGCCAGGCCCCAAACTCTGCTCCCCCTCACTCAGGTGTGAACCCATAAGCTGCCCCTTCAGTGTGAGGGTGCTCAGTGCTGGTCCTGAGCCCTGTGACACTCGGGGACCCCAGAGCCAGCCCTGGGCTCAGGGGACACCACATCTCTGGCCACAGCAGCTCCCTTCTGCCAGAGGAGCCCAGGAGCAGCAGGGACTGGGGTGGGGTGTCAGCCAGCTTTGAGATATTTGAGATATTTGCATTTATTGTAGAATGGTTTGGGTTGGAAGAGACCTTCAAGGCCATCTCATTTCAGCCCCACCATGGGGGGCACCTTCCCCCTGGCCCAGGTTTCTCCAGCCCCAGTGTCCAGCCTGGCTTTGGACACTTCCAGGGATCCAGGGGCAGCCACAGCTGCTCTGGGCACCCTGTGCCAGGGCCTGCCCACCCTCCCAGGGTAGCATTTCTTTCTAATATCTAACCAAAATTCCCTTTTTTTCAGTGCAAGCCCTTCCCCCCTTGTCCTGTCACTCTGATTTCTGAGGAACAGTTCTGCTCTGGCTCCTTGTAGGCCCCTTCAGCTCCTGGAAGGCTTCTCTGAGGTGTCCACCTTAACCCACCTTTAGCAGATAAAACTCTTCAGGTGGAAGGACACCCCTTCCCTTGCCAACAGGACATGGAATGAGCAGCACGTTCAATCTGAGCAAAGGCAGAAATACCTTGCACAAGCTGCTCCAGGGTGAGCAAACCCCAAATCCAGCTTTTTAGGCCTAATTTCCCACAGCTTCTCAGGCTGCTGGGTGTGGGGAGCAGAGCCCAGGACACCTGGAGGGCTCAGCCTTCCCCTGCCTGTTCCGTGCTGCCCCCAGCAAACCTCTGATCAGATTAATCAGGAAAAGCACAGGGCTGCCAGGTTGGTTCATCCCAGGGAAAAGAGGGAAAAAGTTTTCAGAGGAGTTCATTTGGGGTTCAGTACCTCATGGAAAACTCTCCTGGTCCTGAAAACACATGGAAATTTGGACCTGGCCAAGAGGCCAGCTCGAAAACCACACCTTGGGTGTATCCAGCAGTGCAATAAATGCATGGAAGGGGCCAAGGGCTCCCCACATCCAGTACTGGGAATTTCACAACACCAGGACCCCGAGCCCCGTTTTCTACCTCAAACACGACCATCCACACTCAGGGAGCAGCATAAAAATGGGGTGCTGGGCCACCCCCCCTGCTCCAAGGGAGGCTCAGAAAAAGGTAGCATCGAGTCCTGACAGAAGGGGTGGGTTTGGTTTTGCTGTGGGGAAGAAAAAACATCCCTAAAATGCCCCAAAAGAGCAGCCCCAGGGGTGCCCTCCCGGCTCCTGCTGCCCCTGGGGGAGGGAGGGTTTGGGGAGTTTGGTCTCCCCCTTCCCCTGATTTATTGTCAGAGGGTTGTAGGACAGTTTGCATCCTGGAGCCTGGATGCATTTTCCCAAGCAGTGCATTTCTGGTGTGGGGGGGATGCTGCTACCAACATCCAGCGAGAAACCCTGAGAGGAGGAAAAGCACATTTTGGAAGAGACAAACTCCGGTGGGTTCAAACCTCCAGCCTCCAGCCAGGCTCCCTCAGCTCCTGGCTTGCAGTGTTTATCCACATTCCTGGCCTCTGGAGCCGTTTCCCTTTCCAGCCTGTTAGGCACAGAACGATCAATTCTCCCTCCCTGGCCCTTGGGGCTGGGCCAGCGCCGATGGCCATAACTCTGCCTCGTCCCCCGGGAGGGAGCCAGGCCACGCTCCATTACCTGGGCCTTTCCCAGCCTGGCTGGGGGGAAGGCAGCTCAGCCCTGGAAAGGGAATGAACCCATCACACTCACGACTTGAAAATCAGAGCACCCTCCCTGACGCTGTTGTACAGCACAACGACACAGACCCCGGCTTCAGAAGGCTGACAGTGACTTCATTTATCTTCAGGAATTTCTTCCCTTTTATGCTGTTCTGCAGAGAGCAATTCGATTGGTGAAAGAAAGACAAACTCCTTCAATCACATTGGGCAGAGCAGAGGGACATCAAGAAGAAGTCCCTCCTAGGGAAAGAAATGTAAACAAAGGTTACAGTCAGGAAAACGTGTCTCTTGTTGGCAGAAAACTCTCTGGGAAAAGAGTTTCAGAGGAAACCAAAACATCTCAGGGCTACATCCTCCTGTCCTAGGTCACAATGTAAGATGTGTCCAAGGTTTGTATTCCACCACCATCCTCAGGAGCTGTTGAACCCTGAGTGTTTCCCTTGCCCCTCCCTCCGGGCTATCTCCTGTTCATGGGCCATCAATGCCTTGCCCAGGACTCACAGGTAACTCCCTGCAGGAGCTCTCTCTGTTTAATGGGCAATCAAGGACCCCATTACACCACTCATAGAATGACATCAGCCCATTGTGAGATGCTCCACCCATGGGGAGGAGCCAAGCATTCCCACCTGGATATAATCTGGGATTTGGGACAGCACAGCAGTCTTTACCCACTGGATTCCCAGAGGATATGAGCTCCCAGACCTTTCTATGGGATCACTGCTTCAACAAGACCACTTCATCTGGGCTGCTACCACCACCTGAACCAACAGGGAGTCAGGTTGTATTCTGACTGTCAGTGATCTTTTGTGCTATTGCTTTTATTTTACTTTTTTTATTTATTTTCCTCCTATTAAATTGTTTTTCTGACTTGGAGTCTCTCACTGGTTTTGCTTTCAAACCAGCACACCTCCCAGTGCAAAGCCCACGGGGTCTGCTCAGCTGATGGCAGCATCTCCACGTGGTCCAGGGAGTGCTGGATGTTGCAAACCAGCCTGGAGGAGGTGGGATGTGGTCAGTGCCTGCCAGGGGCTGCTCTGGCCTGTGGTCAGTCCTCGTGACCTCTCCAAAGCCTTGGTGCTTCCTGTGTTTGGGCTGAGGCATCTGGCACAGCCCTGCCTGTGGAACATCCCTTTTGCTTGGTGGGATGTAGCCCTGGTTTGTGCTGTGATGTTTTGATTTCTCTGAAACTTTTTCCCAGACACTGTTCTGCCAACAGAGACACGTTTTCCTAACTGTGTCCTTTGTTTACATTCCTTTCCCTAGGAGGGACCTTTTCTTGATGTCCCTCTGACTTGACCAATGTAGTCGAAGAAGTTTGTCTTTCTTCCACCCCTTGGGGTGGTTCTTTGTAAAACAGCATAAAGGGAAGAAATTCCTGGGAAATAAAGACTGATTGGAGTAATTTCAGCCTTCTGAAAGTTCAGAGTCCGTGTCGTTGTTAAACAGCATCAGTGGGGAAGCAAACACAGAAGCCAAGGACAAGATGCCCAGGCTGGGAAAGGGAGACTTGGACAGGACAGGCAGCCAGGACCTCAGTGGGGACACGCAGGGGACAGGGAGGTGAGAACCTGGCACAGACCATCTGTGGCTGCCCCATCCTTGGCAGTGCCCAAGGCCAGGTTGGACAGGGCTTGGAGCCACCTGGGACAGTGGAAGGTGTCCCTGCCCATGGCAGGGTGGGACAGGATGGGCATTAAGCTATCCTTAAACCTTCATCCCTTCAGCCCAAACCACTCCATTGTTCCCTGACTCCAATTTCTGAAGATGGGGGGTTTTTGTTGCATCCAGGCGCTGCCTCCACCCAGGGCCTGAGCTTGGAGGGCTGGGCAAGGGGAGCTGCAAATCCCACAGGCTGCAAGTGGCAGCAGCAGCAGCAGCCAACTCTGCACACCCAGATTAACCCAAAGAAGATCGGGTGCCCTGATTAGGGGGCTCTTAAGCAAAGAGAAATCAAGGATCCTTCCGAAGGAGGGGCTGAACCAGCCGTTCACATCTCACCAGGGAGCAGGGATAACCCTGCTGGGGACGGGGAGGGCTGACTCAGTGACCCCTGGAGGTGTCATAAATCTTCCCCTGGGGATTTAAAATCTCCCTTTGGCTCACCACACATGGCCAAAGCATGTTGTGGGTGGGTAAACTGAGGCATGGCGATATCCCCAGGTGTATCATCCCAGCTAAAACCTGCTGTCTGGGTTTTTTGCTGTTCTCCTCTGTTCCTTTTAAGGGGTTTGGTAAAATCTTTAGCCTTCCGTGTTTTTTAGAGTCAGATACAATTTTATATAAAGGACCTTTTGTTATTGTAAAATCCAGCAATATTTACATCCTTTTCATAAAGAGGAGACTGTTGATGGACTGTTAGGTTCTCCAGTGTAGTTGAGGAAGAAGATTTCTCTTCCTCCAATCCATGGTCACTGCTAGAATTGGATAAATGTTGAATCTGTAAATAAACCCTCCTCTCTTCTGCCTTAGACACTGCAACGTGTGTGTGTGAATTCTTTATGTCGTGTGCAACACAACCCAGGTGAGACAAAGCTGGATTTGGGCTCCTCCACGAACATTTTCAGGACCCAAAATTCAGGTTACAGCCCAGGCTGCCACACTGCAGCCACCAGCACAGGAGATGCCACGGGCAGGTGCGGGGAAGGCTCCGGCTGCATTTGGCTGAGGCTGATTCAGAGAGATTCAGGCTCAGGGAAAAAAAGAAAAAATAAAAAAAATAAACCAGACCCTCTGTCCGGTACTTTTCCGACACCAGGCTGAGCAGCAGGAACAGTCTGGATTAAAGCAGAGCATGAGTAATGTCTCTCCTGGAAGAGCAGTGCCCCGGAGAGCCGGCGAGGGGCTGATAGCACGGTGGAAGGCAGACGCATTTCCATAAACGCTGGAGCAGCAGCCTATAAATAACCTCCTGAATTTACCGCTGCTCTCATGTGACCCTGATCCCCGCATTTCCCCGCTGCCATCTGTCACCATGGAAATGGCATCGCGGGGCCACCAGCCATTCATTCATAGCGCTGGTCCGGGGCGGGGGGGGGTCCGGCGTTGGGGAAAGGCTTTTTAAAGGGTGGGAGTTGTGATTTCGGGAGGAAAAATCCAGGCGGGGGGAGGTTCGGAGGGAGCGAGGGTGGAGCGGTGCCTCCCAGGAGGGATGCGGCACTGCCGGCGTTTCCAAAGGCGCTGCAGCCAGGCAGAGCCGTGGGGAGGGACGGACAGACAGACAGACAGGCAGGCAGGCAAACCGCGGTGGACAGAAACCAGGCATGAATGGAGACCTTCACGGAGCACAGGGATGAATGAATCTCTCCCCCAGGAGCACCAGGAGGGAGCTGCTCTTCCCGTCTCATCTACCCCCCAGCCCCCGCCCGTGCCTTTGTAATTCACCTTCGCGCCTCCTCCGCTGGGGGAAACAGCTCCTGAACCCGGCTTTCTGCCCCCAAAACCGAGTGGGAACAGGGTGGGGATTAACAGGACAGTGAGTGCGGAGTGCCAGAATGCTCCGAAGATGATTTTCCACCTAAGCTGTCAAGCCGACCTACATTCAAGTGATAATAATTGCAGGGGATAAAGCCCTCTGGTCCCTAAGTACGCATTTGCCGGCAAAGCCAGGGCCTGTCGTGGCTCATTCGGGGCCGGCGCTGCAAACACGGAGGGAAAGGAGCAGACCCGGGGAAAGGAGAGCCCAGCCTGACTCAGAGCAGAGGAATTTCTGGCTCTTAGGGGAGCGTTTTCCACCCAAGAATCCAAATCCCAGCTCTCCCGGCCAGGGTGTTCCTCTCATCCCGTGAGGCAGAGAGATGTGCCCGAGGACGGGAGAGGCTGCAGCACGGCTGGGATGCCAGGCAGGGCATTCCCCTTGGATCTGCCTTCCCCATCACAGAGATGCCCTGTGGTGCTTCATTTTTTTTCCTAAACGGTTCTGTTCTCCCCCAAAACGTACGGTTCATTACTAAGTTGTTGTTAAACCACCCCCTAAGCTGCCATTCACTGTAACCCAACTGTTACCCAACCCCTCCTGCCCTCAGTGTCCCACTGGGCCAAGCCTTGGGTCTGCCCCTGAGCTGGAAAAGCTCTTTTAGTTGAGATACACGAGAGAGAAGGTCTCTTTCTCTTGTACCTCTTGCTCTTGGGCTTCTTGCTCTCTCTCTTGCCCCCTCTCCCTCCTGCTCTCTCCCCCTCTCTCCTGTGGGAGCCATGCTGTTCCCCCCCCCCGGTGTGGGACCCCCAAATAAACCCCCAAATGTCTGATCTGCACCCTCAGAAGCCCTGTCGTGCCTTGCCTGCCTGTGTGCTGCCATCAGCTGCCACGTGCTGCCAAGGGAACCCTCCCTGAAAGCTCTGGTGAGGCTCCTGTGCCTCACCTCCCTTCCTCCACCCAGAAAAACTGGCTGCCAGTTCTGCTGCAGCTGCTGGGAGGGAAAGGAGGAGAAAGCAACAGAGGTGCCCCTTCCTCAGGGACGATTTGAGCCTGTGGAGCACACACAGAGCTGGTGCCACTGCCAAGTGCTCCCAAAACATCTTGTGTCACTCAAGGGTGGGATGACAACACCACAGGGCAGCATGGCCCCTCGAAAAGGGGGTTGATGTCAGGCAGCCCCAGCTGGAAACGTCAGGAATCGCAGAGAGAATGACCTTTAAAAGCATCATCTCCCTTTATCAGGGATTCTGATCAGCCCAGCCCATGCACTCACCTGCTGGCTGTTTGTCTCCAGCACTGGAAGGAGCAGGGATCAGCTATTTTTGGTCCAGAGATCACGTCTGAAAGACAAAAGGGTGGTGGGGAGGAGGCAGCAAGCCACGTCTGAGCACAAGAAAACCGCGCTGCTTCCCTCAGCCCCGGGGGACAGGCATGCAGGGAATAAAGGGGACTCTGCACAATAGAGGGGAAAATAATAAACCCCAGCCCGGGCAGAGGAATGAGAACCATGTCCCACGGCCCCTGGAAGGGCTCCAAGCAGTGGGACATGCTTTAAAGAGCTGCTGCTCCAGAGTTTCTGGTCTTAATTTTCTTCCCATGCCAAGCTGCTGGTGGGGCAGACGCGGCCCAGGCGATGTTGTGCAACGGGGCGAGCTGGGGAGCACCAGGCCTGGGTGGCACCACTCCAGCTCAGGCTGTCACTGCATTTCCAGGTGGTTTTGGTGGCCTGGGTGCATTTTTGGGAGGGATTTTGGGTGATCTCTGAGAGCTTTCTTTAAGGTTTTTCCCCTAGCTTGGACGATGCTGCTCCCCACGCCAGACCTCCGGTGCTGCCCCTCGCTGTCTGCAGGGCCCATCTGAGCCAACTCCACCTCCCTGGAGGGATTCCAGTGGGAGAGACCCCCAAATCCCTCTCTCACTGCTGGATCCAACCCTCTCTGCCCTGCAGAGAGGCCTGAGTTGGGATCTGGGACGGCCTCAGTGCCTGGACTCACTCTGGGGAGCTGCGTGGCCCTTGGACATTTTGTCCTTGGAAATGAAAATAAAACCCTTCCGCAAAGGCTGCTCAGGCTCAGATCTCCTTGCACGGGCACTGCTGACTGTGCTGCTCATTCCTGGAGGAGGAAAGAGAGATCTCAGCCTGACTTGGGGCCAGTTTCTCTGGGTGGGGCTCGTGTCCCCTCCCCACAGCCCTGCAGGGAGGGAGTTTGCTCTGCTTTTGTCTGATGCTGCCCAAAGCAGCGCTTGGCTCGTTCCTGCAGAGCTCACCCTGACTGTGCAGACCTGCCTGCTGGGCTCAACAGGGCTCCAAGTGCCAAAACCAGAGCATTTTCACCCCAGCCTGCATCTCCTGTGTGGAGAAACCCTGCCCTGGGCTCCTGAGCCGACCCTTCCAAGCTGCTCATCGTCCCTCTGGGGGTGGGGGTGACCCTCAGCAACTGGCACCCAGCATCGTTCCCTACCCAGCTTCTAACGAGGAGCAGCCAAGCACCATCCAGCCAGTCCCCACCAGCAGCTGCTGCCAACAGGAATCACCCAAAAAACGCCGCAGGGCCACGGCCCTGGGGGCTGGGAGCAGATGGCAGCCAGGCAGCCACCTGCAGCCCCCAGCCCTCCTGCAGCCCCCAGCCCACCCTGCAGCCCCCAGCCCTCCCCCAGCCCTCCCTGCTGTCCTCCTGCAGCCCCCAGCCCTCCTGCAGCCCCCAGCCCACCCTGCAGCCCCCAGCCCTCCCCCAGCCCTCCCTGCTGTCCCCAGCCCTCCCAGCTCCTGCCCCCCAGCCCACCCTGCTGCCCTCCCTGCAGCCCCCAGCCCTCCTTGCAGCCCCCAGCCCTCCCTGCAGCCCCCAGCCCACCCTGCTGTCCTCCTGCAGCCCCCAGCCCTCCTGCAGTCCCCAGCCTGGCAGAGCAGCTCCCTGGCCGTGCAAGGGCTGGAAGCAGCTTCAGCTGGAGGACGGATCCCCGAGGCTCCCGTGGGACCCAGCAGCTCCTGTTTCACAGCTGCCATGTGATTTTGCCCTGGGTATATTTTAAGCCCTGCATTTGATGTCACACCTTCTTCCCCAGGATGCTGCTTTCGATAAGTTTCCAGGCAAAGAAACCGTTCCCAAATCTCCCTTTCAGCTTCACCCCCCAGCAGGCCCAGAGCTACCCTGGCCTGAATTCCTCCCATTCCCTGCAGCCTCCCCACCTGCAGCCAGGTGAGGAGCAGGGAGGTGATATTAATGATCCCCTTTGAGAGAACAAGGCAAAGGTGGGGGAAATGACAGGAGAGAGCTGCCCAGCTCACCCAGCAGCCAGACTGGGGCAGGACTGGTCCATCAGCCCCACAGGGTGGCTGTGGGGAGCAGGGCAGGCAGGGATGGATCCACGCAGGATGGTGGGTTCATCCTGCTCCCTGCCTCTTTCTGGAGCTTGGCACAGATGAAAAAATCCTTCCTGTGTCCCAGCAGACCACCTCGGAAAGCCCCATCAATCCTGCCCCATCCTCTCCACCCCAGCTGCACTCCTGGGTCAAGTGAAGGGCTGCATCCTATCCCAAAGCAGCACCAAGCCTCCAAATGCCTCACGTCCCAGGCTGGAGCCCCTCCAGGCACCTGGGACAGGAGCTGGGCAGGGACAGAGCAGCAGCTGTGCTGGTGCTGGTGGCTGGGCAGGGCTGGGCAGAGCTGCAGCACAGCACAGGCTGAGCTTGGAGCTCGCCTGGCTCATCCAAAAAGCTCCCCTCGTGTTCCCAGAGACCTTCACCGAGCCTCCCAGCACCTCTGACCCAGCACTCCGGGCTGAGCCGTGACTGATGGGGCAGCAGGGGGCAGTGACCCAACCTGGCCTTCCCTCCTCCTGGGAATTCTCACCTGCAGCTCTGCCTCAGCACATCCCCCCGCTGGATCTCAGAGCCTACCCCAGGCTCACGGGTGCTCTTTGTCCTTCCTGGGATGTCCCCAAAGCCAGGAGATGCTGCAGGAATGCCCAGTGACTCCCACACGGCACCAACCCACCCTTCAGTGCCCTGAGAGCACCCCTGGTCTGAAACAAACCCCAAACACCTGGCCAAGGAGCTGTTCCCTTCCCCTGAAGGCTGGGCACAGCCCGGGTTTTTCTGTTTGGACCCTCTGGTGTCACCCAGCCGGGTGTTTCCCGGGCTGTCCTGTGACAGAATGTCCCAGCCTGTGATCCAACCCCACCCGAGCTGGACAGGCACAGGGGGAAGAGTCCAGGAGGGCTCGGGGCTGGGAGAGGTCACTGGGAGGACTAAAGCAGCTGATAAAAAGCAAATCCCATCGCAGCAATTCGGCTGGAAACAATCACCCACGTGAAGACAGGCGGGCTGGGATGAGCTGCCCTGCCCTCCCCTCCTCCTGGGTGCCCCTCAACCCTCCGAGCTCCTCGACGAGCTTGAAGGACAGAAATAAGCCCCAAGGAATGCGAAACGCTGCTGGAGAGAAGAGGCTGGATGGCATCCTCCTCACCCTCCCCGCTGTGCTCCCATCCAGCGGCAAGAGGCACGGCTGGCACCGGCCGAGGCATCTCCCCACGTTAGCCCCGGGGCTGATTCTCCTCTCCCACCAGCGCACAGCCCGAGCACAGCGGGGCCGGGAGAGGGAATCACACCCGGGAGAGCTCTGGGGAGCGTTCCTGCCTGAGCAGCAACTCCTGGGATGGGCTCTGTGTCGGGATGGGCTCTGTGTCAGGATGGGCTCTGTCGGGATGGGCTCTGTCGGGACGGGCTCTGTGTCAGTATGGGCTCTGTGTTGGAATGAACTCTGTGGGGATGGGCTCTGTCGGGACAAGCTCTATGTGGGGATGGGCTCTGTCGGGACGGGCTCTGTGTCCCGCACTGCCCTGTCCCGCTCACACCGGGGGTGCGGGGTCGTGCCCCGAGCATCCTGCACCGAGGCGCTTTGCAAGGTGTCAGGACAGGGAGGGGTTTTCAGGCCAGGTGAGATTTCCTGCAGCTTTGCAAGGAGCTGAGAGAGAGGGGGACATTTTCATCCCTGGCCGGGGGTGGCTCCCCCTGGCTGAGGGGAGATGTGACGGGAGTCGCTCCCGAGCCAGCCGGGAGGAGCAGGGCTGGCTGTGGTTTAGGGTCTGGTTTGTCCCTGCTCCAGCCTCTCTTTTTTTCTGGTCTCTCCTCCTTTTCCCCACCTCCCAGAGCTTTCTGAGCTCCCAGCCTCCAGGTGGAGGTTCCTCTGCGCCGGCACCAGGGGTCCTAGGGCAGTGAGTCACATTAGATAAAATGTTTTTTGATACAACTGAGAATTGTTAACTTCTGTCTTTTGTTTCTGAACCACGTGGTGGAAAAAGCTTTTTCTTTATAGGTTCAGTACCTGTTGCGTCTAAATGGATCTCAGGGCACGCAGAGACAAAGGTACCATGCACTTCCAAATGTGTGACATTAGATTCCAAGGGCTGTGTGTATCTGTACAGCCAAGTGCACATTGCATACATCCGCAGCCAAGGGAAGCTGGAGCCGGCGCTGATGGGATCAGGGAAGGATTTGCTCAGGGGCCTCAGCAAACAGGACTTGATTCCCTCTCCAAGAGCACTCAGAGCTTCAGGATCCCGGCTGGGACCACCCTCCCACCCCGCCCCAAGGGCATCCCCCAACACCTCCAACCATCCAGGGCCCTCCCGAGGCGTCTCCCCGTGGAAACACCCGCCCGGCTCAGCCTTCAGCGGGAACCCATCCAGGCAGCATCCGCCTGCCGGTGCCCATCCCTCCGCCCGCAGCACCCCCGCGGCCCCGGGAGGCGCTGCCAGGACAGCAGCACGCTCCATTGTCCGCCTCGGCATCAGCCGCTGCCACCCGGGGCGAGCTCCAACAAAACTGGCAGCGCCAAAGAGACCGCGGAGGAGGCGAGGAGACAAACAACGGGAGAAATCGACCCCCCGCGAAAAGAAAAAAACCAAAAACACAATGCAGCTTTCTGAGGCCGGGATCGTCCCCGCTGCAGGGCTCGACCTCGGCTCAGTGACGGGGCCACCGCCGCTGAGAACGGGACCGCGGAGGAATGCGGCCCCGGGCACGGGGGGCACGGGGGGGTCCCTGCTTGGGAGAGGGGATTGCGGAGCCCGTGGCCTTTTCAGGCTTTAACCCCCGGGGCTGAGCACAGCCCAGGATCTGGGGAGGAGGGCTGGGAGCCACGGGAAGAGTTTGGGGGTGCAGAGGCAGCCGGGGGTAAATCCATCAGGCTGATTTTGTGGGTGCTTTAACCTCCCGTTCTCCTCGGCACCCAGAATTTACAGCTCCTTCCAAAGGATGCTCCGAGCTGGAGCCGAGGACACGGAACGCGGGGAGGAGGAGGTCGGGCGGGGCCAGCGGGTCCCAGCCTCCTTCGTGCCTCAGTTTCCCCTGGTACGGAGCTGTGCCCTCATCGCAGCTCCTCAGCAGCTGAGGCTTTGCACCGCGCACGGAGTGGAAATTGGGGCTGGGGGCGCAGGAGAACCTGGGGGTCCTGCGTGGCTGGGAAGTCCTGGGCTAGGGGGCGGATAAATCAGCAAAACAGAAGAATGAAAGGAGTCGGGAGAGAGAGTGAGGGGAGGAAGAGCGAGGAGGCGGTGGCGGGGAGAGACAGACGGCACCGACCATCTGCTGCGGGTGCTTTTAATTGCTCGGGCTCGCCTCGGCTGCGCTGCCGCTGAGGGGAAGCGGTCCCCGGCACCAGCCTGGGCCACAGGGAACGCTCGGGAATGCGGGAGGATGAGCCCCGAGCAGCCCGGGGGCGGTGGGGGAGCCGCGTTCGGCTGGGCTGGGCTGGGCTGGGCTGGGCTGGGCTGGGCTGGGCCGGGCCGGGCCGGGCTGGGCTGGGCTGGGCCGGGCCGGGCTGGGCTGGGCCGGGCTGGGCCGGGGGTGGCTCCAGCACCGAACCACCCCCGGGGCCGGGGAATCTCCGGCTGCTGACGCCGGCAGAGCCACGCTGGAGCAGGGGAAGGAAAAGCAGCTTGGAGCAGCTGCAGAGGTTTCACGTAACCAGGCAGGTGTCCGAGCCCTCGCAGCTCTTAAAGGATGCCTCAATTCCAGCACCTGGGGCTGCTGAGCTCTGCTGCAGACTGTAAACACCCCTCTGCTCCCCCAGCAGCTCCTGCTGACCCATCGGTACCCCCAGCCCCTCCCTTGTGCTGCCCTCGCACCTGTGACCCCCCAAACCCTCACCCAGGGTCCCCGTTCCTGCAGCATGGCTTTCCCCACAGCCCCAAATCACCTTGGCCAGGGGGCAGGAGCAGGAATGGAAATCGAAATATAAAATAAAATAAAAATTCAGGCATCTCCTGAGTGTGAGAGGTCCCAGTGGAGCAGGAACCCCTCAGTGTGGGATCGGCACCCTGCCCTGCCAGGCTGCCCCACTCTGGGTGGGTTTGGGGGTCCCCCCCATCACAAGGGCTGCAGCCCATGATTGTGTCGGCCCTACCATAACACAAACAGTAACAACAAGCCCCCGTTCTCCCCACAGCCCCTTGATGCCCTGTAGGGGCTGGGGGGAAGCCCAGCTGTTAATTATTCCTTCACCACAGGTGCATAAAGCCGTCAGTTCCTCAGCGTGGGTGAATTCACCCCACGGAGCAGCCACTCTCCCAGGGGCTGGTGTTGATTTGGAGCTGGGCACTGCCTGCCCTCCAGGGACCCCTCAGGCTCCCCAAGACCCCCCAACCTGTAGCCCTGGTTTGTGCCTGAGATGTTTTGATTTTTCTGAAACTCTTTTCCCAGAGAGTTTTCTGTCAACAAACAAGAGACACGTTTTCCTAACTGTAACCTTTGTTTACATTCCTTTCCCTTGGAGGGACTTCTTCTTGATGTCCTCTGACTTGACCAATGTGATTGAAGAAGTTTGTCTTTCTTCCACCCATTTATACTGTAGAACAGTATAAAAAGGAAAAAATTACCAGAAATAAACGGAGTCATTGTCAGCCCTCTGAGTCGGAGCCTGTGTCGTTGTGATCTTTAACAGCATCACCAACCTTTCCTGGAGCTGCCAGCCACCACCATGGATCCCATTAACCAGAGCCTGTTAATTGCTGTGCACAGCAGGGGCGGTCCCTGAGGGAAATGCAGAGACAAGGCTGCAGCCACGTGTCCCCACACGCAGCAGGAAAAGCAGCAGGAGCTGTGGAGCTGTGCTCCTGGCACCCACGGGGGATTCCAGTGCTCCACACTGAGCTGTGAGTGGTTCCTGTCACAGGGGACACCTTGTACTGGTGCCTTGGGCAGGCTGACCTGGAACAGAGACTGGGCAGAGACAGAAAATGAAGCAGATATTTATTGAAAGGCCTCCAGGATACACCTTGGGCAGGACAGGGCCTGAGCAGCCAAGATGGACTAAGAATGGTCACAAAATGCACGACCGGTCACAAGGTCTCACACTTTAATAAGTTTCGGTCCATTTGCATATTGGGGTTTAATTGCCCAATTCCAGCTCCAGGTTGTGAGGCCCCATCCTTCTTGTTCCTCCCTCCAGCCACCCTTGTTTGTGCTTTTGGGCTGGAAGTTGTCCTTGGTGTGCAGCAGGACCAGGATTTGTTTTGTGTCCCTGCTCTGTGCAGAGCTGAATGACTCTGAATGTGAGGCTGAGAGCTGCACCCCTGGGCAGCACAGAACCTGAAACACAGCAAAGCTCAAACTTCAGGCATCAGTTTCCTGCAAAACTTCTGAGGCTGGGATTCAGAGGGGGAAAGGCAGCCACTCTCCACAGGCCAGAGGTGTGAGCTGGCAGGAGAGATCCGGCTGGGAAGCCCAGGGGTTGGGATGAGAGCTGCACCTCCCTCCATGGGTGTTTACCAACAGGATCAGCGCTGCCAGCAGGACAAATGTGCCGTGCCTGGCATTTGAATTCCCTCCTCAGGAAAGCCTGAGGCTGAAATCCAAAGCTCCAGAGAGCTGCACTTGCCCAGTGCTGACAGTCAGGTGTGAGAAGCTGCTGGGGCCTCTGTCAGTGCTATACTGTACCCTCCCCAAAGCAGAACATCCACATTCCATCATCCCAGTGGGGGGAGCCAACCATTCCTACCTGGATAAAACTGAGCCACAGGAACAGGAAAGCATTGAGCTTCACCCGATTCCTGGAGGAAGACTGGATCCCTTTTACCATCACTGGACCCTGGTTCTACAGGATCATCTCTGCTCCACCAGAACCACATCTGCCACTCCAGGAGGACTCACTTTGGGACTGCTCCCAACACCCTGACCAACAGGGTGTCAGGTTGTAGCTCTGACTCTGTCAGGATTCTCCAAATTTTTGTTTGTTTGTTTGCTGATTTGGTTGGGTGGTTTTGTCTTCTACTACATTTGTACTGTTAATATTCCTAGTAAAGAACTGTTATTCCTATTCCCAAATCTTTGCCTAAAAGCCCTTAATTGCAAAATTATAATTTGGTGGGGGGTGAGGGGTTTACATTCCCCATTCCAAGGGAAACTCCAGTTTCCCTGGCAGATCCCTGTCTTTCCAAACCAAGACACTGGGGAAATGGTTTTTCCCCAGAACCCCCTAAAGCTGTAACCTTTTAGTTTAACCCTACCTTGCCCTTATCTCTGACCTATGGCTCTGTGCCAGCTATCCATCCCAAGACAGAGACCAGATAAAAACCCCTGTTCTTCCTTGTTCATCCTCTTTGCCCCTGGGATTCCCTTCAGGAATGAAGCCTTGGAACATTCCCCTGAGATAGGAGCCTCTTTTGAATCTTTTACCCTATCCCCTGAAGTATTTCCCCCCAAAGCTCTGAGGAAACTGAGCCAGCCCAGCAGCCAGGGGGGCAGTGCTTCAGAAAGATGGGGAAAGCAGAGAACGTCCCTGCCTGGTGAACCCCAGGGCCAGGGAGGGATCTCAGGGGGAGCCAGCTGTGCTGGTTTGAAAGCAAAACCAGTGAGACTCCCAGTCAGAGATACAATTTAATAGAAGAGGAGAGTAAAAAGGTGAAAATAAATGGAATTATACAACCTAACACCCTGTTGGTCAGGGTGTTTGAAGCAGTCCGGGAATCCTCCTGGAGCAGCAGATGTGGTTCCGCTGGAGCAGAGATGATCCAAAGCAGTGATCCCTGTAGAAACGTCTGGTAGCTCGTCTCCTCTGAGAGTTCAGTGGATAGAACCTGCCAGTGGGGTCTCAAACCCTGGATTATATCCAGGTGGGAATGCTTGGCTCCTCCCCCTGGGCAGAGCATCTCACAATAGCATGATTTCATCTTATCAGTCGTGCAAATGGATCCTTGATGGCCCATTAAACAGAGATAACGTTTTCCGGGAAGGCATTGTTGGGCTCGTTAACAGAAGATAAGGAGATCCCTGCCCCACCTTGGCTCCAACGGCTCATGGGGATAGAATACATACCTTGGACACAATTTTACATTGTAACCTAGGACACCAGCCCAGGACAGCGATCCAGCCCCGCCACCAAACTCCCTTCCCCGTGTAACTGCCTCTCTGAATTACACAATTAGTGTTGGAGAGGATGAAGTAGCTCGGCCCTGCAGAGATGATTTATTAGTAAAGGATTCTAAGAGTATGGAACCTACGAGAGGAATAGAATTGAAGGCAAAATTTGAACTGTAAGTTGCTGGACAGGAAGAAGGTGATTAGGTTAGCTGAAAAGACTGGGCTGGGTGAGTCAGTGACACCCCTGCCAGGACAAAAGGATGAATAAAGGGTTGGACCTTCTCAGGTAGCAGGGATAAGGTGGCTTTTCAGGATTTTGGTATGTAGAGTAGTATTGTAATGTTGTAGTTCCCATAGGCTCTATGTAGATTCTGTAGGTTTTGTATCTTGAGGTGATTGGTTGGTGCTCATTAGAATATTCACGATAGAAAGAGTTCAAATGGAATGTAACAGGTAACTCGGGCTCTTGCTCCCCTGGATCCCTGTCCCTTCAGGCCTTTGGACTCTTCCCCAGTCAGGCTGCCTCCCCATGACCAATAAACCACGTGTCCCAAAAAGCATCCTGGTCTTCAGATCATCTCTCTCATCGGGCACAACCAGCGTGCTTTCTAATAAATTAGCATATGCAAAGGTAATTAATTACAGGTCGGAGGCGTGGCGCGGCTGCGGTGATTCCGTGCAAAGCTGAGGAGTGATGTTGCCACGATTGGTGCCTGCCGTGTTTTGGTTTTAGGAAATTCTGTTCCCAGGGACCAAAACTGGTAAACAAGGTCACTCTCTGTAAACTCTCGTGTTTTCCACACGCTTTCCCAGAGGAGGGACTTCACGTGGTGCTCTCTGTGAGTGACCAATGGTTCCAGGGGTCCCACCTCTAAGGTGGGCACGTTTGTAAAAGGTATAAAAGAGGTTTGGAAAATAAACCTGGCGGCTCCTCCTCAGGAGTCCAGCAGCCTTCTGAAATCACTACTCCGCCTCTCCCTTCATTGTGTCCCACAATGACAGAGTGAGACAGAGCAAAAAAAATAACCAAATAATAATAATAATAATGAATGTCCTAGGTTCCAATGTAAAATTGTGCCCAAGGTCTGTATTCTATCCCCATGAGCCGTTGGAGCCAAGGTGGGGCAGTGTTCTCCTTATCTTCTGTTAATGAGCCCAACAATGCCTTCCCGAGAAAGTTATCTCTGGTTAATGGGCCATCAAGGACCCACTGCATGACTCATAGGATGAAATCATCCCATTGTGAGATGCTCCGCCCAGGGGGAGGAGCCAAGCATTCCCACCTGGATAGAATCCAGGGTTTGAGACCTCATAAGCAGCTTCTATCCACTGAACTCTCAGAGGAGACAAGAGCTACCAGACGTTTCTACAGGAATCACTGCTTTGACAAGAACATCTCATCTGGATTCCTGGAGGAAGACTGGACCCTTCTCATCATCCCTGGACCCTTCTCTCTCAGGATCATCTCTGCTCCAGCAGAACCACATCTGCCGCTCCAGGAGGATTTCCGGACTGCTTCAAACACCCTGACCAACAGGGTGTTAGGTTGTATCATTCCATTTATTTCACCTTTTTTTCCTCTCTTCTTCTATTAAATTGTATCTCTGACTGGGAGTCTCACTGGTTTTGCTTTCAAACCAGCACAATAAATCACCTCCAAAACCCAGGGAAGGGGGCAGCGCCCCAGGCTCACACACACCTTTGTGCTGGGTTACCGGGATAAATTGGGGATTGGGGCAGCTCCAAGCGCTCCGGGGTTGCGCTGGATGAGTTCTGTTAATGCACACCACTCCCCCGCCCCGCTCCTTCCTTTTCCTCCAGCGCGGGGCTGGGATTTGTGGCCTTTTCCTGCTTTATAATCGCCCGCAGGGAGGCATTAATGGGCAGCTGGAAGGAGAAATTGCCGGGCTGGGCAGCTGCTCGCAGTTTAGGATGGCAACGTGTTAATTATGTTAAAGGCATTAAATAATTTAACTGTGCTGATGAGGGAGGCAGGAGGAGGGATGAGGCAGGCAGGATGCTCGGGGTGTCCGAGGTGCTGGAGGAAATAGGAGATGGCTGAAGCTGCACAGACACCTCAGTTCCTTTGGAAAAATAAAAATAATAAAATCAAATTTTAAAAATAAAAGAAAATAAAAATAATAAAAGAAAATAATGTAATAAAAAATAAAATAAAGTAAAATAATTAAAAAATAAAACAAAATAAAGTAAAATAATTAAAAAATAAAATAAAGTAAAATAAATAAAATGAAATAAAGTAATAAAAATTAAAATAAAATAAAGTAAAATAATTAAAAAATAAAATAAAAGAAAGTAAAATAATAAAACATAAAATAAAGTAAAATAATAAAAAAATAAAATAAAGTAAAATAATAATGAAATAAAACAAAATAAAGTAAAATAATAATAAAATAAAGTAAAATAAAATAAAAAACCCACCTTTTTTAAGGTTTAACAGCTCGGTTTGGAAGGTGCTTAGGTTGTGTTTGGACACTGAGAGCTGGGGCCGCGCTCTGTCCCTGTAGGGAAGGAACCCACCGAAGGAGAAGCCCCCTTTCCCACGGAAGGACTGTTCCGCAGCCCCCGGGAGCAGCAGATGCCGGGAGGAGCGGGGAGGGCCCAGCGGGGCTCAGCCGGTGCCCCCCGGGCCGGTCCCGTTGTCACTAGATGGCAGCGGAGCATCTCGCTGCGGCTCGGGGGGCGTCCGCAGCCTCGGGAGACCCCCGGGCCTGTCCCAGCCCCCGGAGGGGTCCCGGCTGCGATCCCAGCACGGCCCAGCTCCCGTCCCAGCACGGCCCAGCTCCCGTCCCAGCACGGCCCAGCTCCCGGGCATCGCCGCTGCCCCGGACACGGCCCGTTCCCGGCGGACACAGCCGGGATCTCGGCTGCTCATCCCGGATTTCTCCTGGGCGGGCTCGGTTCTGGGCTCACGGGCCCTGCCCAGGTCTGGGCTCTGCAGATCCCGAATCTCTCTGTGCCGGGGCTGCCAACAACCCTCCCGACCCGGTGCAGAGCCCAGCTGTCCCCTCGGGATGGGGACAGGGCCAAGGGCAGGACACCCTGCTCTCCCAGCTCCAAAGGAGAGAGGCAGGACAAACCCTGGAGCTCCTCTGGGATGGAACCCAGCTCCTCAACCCAGGCACAACCCCACGGGAACAACCACCCCGGGGCAGGTGAGCTGCCCCCCTGGGCTGGCAGCAGGGCAGGGGTTCCAGCCCCCCCAAACAAGGAGCTCGCCAAGAAAACCAGTTCAGCTCAATCGCTGCAGTGCCTGGCACAGGGATTGTTATAAATGTCAAGAGCCAATCTCAAATAAAGAACAATTTATTGCCAGCGATAACCAGGGACAAGAAATGGACAAAGCCAAATAAACTGACAGAGTCAGGGAAGCAAGGAGAGCAGTGCACACCGGCTGAGCCTCCCTGCCCTCTACACGTCACCCCTGGGGTCTCACCAGTGCCCCAGTCCAGCTCTGCCAGTTTTATACCCTTCCTGGGTTTGGGCTCTGTGTGCATGTCTGGACTTGTTTCCCTGGTCCTGGAATCGAGGGGGACGTTGAAACTTCCAGGGCTGAACTCAGTGCAGAATTTCTTTAGGTTCCTTTGTCCCTTGATGGTGCAGTTGATAGAATCAGGAGGACCATGGCTGAGCTTGGAAAGGTTTCCTGGGTGTGCAGGAAGTTCCTCGAGTACCCTGAATGTCCCAGATAGGATGTATTCCCCGGGCCATCAGTCCTTATCAGATGCCAATTGCCTTTCCCCTCTGTGGCTCTCCACCTCTCATTGGTATTGTAATTTGCTGATCCCGTCTCTGGAGGTGAGGGAAATCTCTTGCAAAACTGCCAGCCCTGCACCCGTTTGGGCTCTCAGTGCCTCCAGGACCTATAAACTTTATTCTTAATTTACCTATAACGTTGGTATTACAAAGAACACAGTTCACCCTTCACCAATATCACATCATCATAAAAACATGAATTAATCCATCACCACAGGGATGGACCAATCTGGAAACCAGCTCCATTAAATTAAATGACTGCAATTTCTGGGCGTGGATCAGCTCGGGATTTACGGAGCTCCACGGCAGAGTGGATTTTCAGAGAGCTCTGGTTTTCCTACCTCAGGACCTTCCCCCTGCCCTCCAGGACCAGCAGCCCTGGAGCTGAATCAGTCCCTGCTCGGGAAAGAGGCAGCAGAACTCGGAGAAGGTTTCACCCCGGTGTGGTCAGGGCTGGGATGTGCAGCTGCAGGCTGAAACTCCTGCTTGGGATGCACGGAAATGCCTGAAAAGTGAGAAATCCACCCCAAATCCAAGAGTGGCTGCGAGGACAAAGCCCCCAGGGCCAGCAGAGCAGAGGGGTGACACAGCACAGGCAGAGGACATCCAGGCTGAGAGAACAGGGCAAAAAATAAACCAGAATGACCCCAGTCCTTGCTGGGCAGAGAGCACTGCTGCAGGGCTGCTGTGATAAGAGGCATCCCCTCCAAATCCAGTAAAACCAGCATCCCACCAGTGCCCTCACCAGGCAAAACCCACAGCACCCACCACCTGCCCAGTGGGTGCCCCTAGACCAGCTTGGGAGAGATTTTGGGGTTCAATTCCTCCTTTTGGACATGGCCAGACCCCAAAAAAAGGGAGAAGAGAGATGGGAACAGCCCTGACCCACACCTTCCCAGGCAGCAGGCAGGATCCATGAATCCCTGGGATTCAGCAACCACAGAACATCCTTAAAAAAAATTAAAATAAAATAAAATAAAATGAAATAAAATAAGAAGAGAGATGACAATCCACAATGAGCACCCAGACAATCCACAGTGAGCACCCAGACAATCTACAGTGACCACTCAGTTATTTTTGGGGGTACTGCAGTGGGTGCTGGTGCACCTGGAAGTTTTAACCCAGGGAGCCCAGCACTGCCAGCACAGATCAGGGGGATGAAGCCCAGGACAAGCCCGGTGAGCAGCACTGAGACCCCATCCATCCTCCAAAGGGATTTTTTTTGCAATGGGAAGGAGGGAAAGCAGCGGGATCTGCTCATTCTCAGCCGGATTTCCAGAGTCCCCCAGGAGCCCTGTTCCCTGACACCGGGGCATCGGATTTCCATGGCCGAGGATCAGCCTCTTATCACCTGGCTCTGCAGGAAATTGGGGCTGATGGGAGGCCCTGGGAGCCAGGATGGGGTTGAGGGGTTGGATCAGCAGCTGCCAGGACAGCCAGAGAGCCCGGGTGCCTCTGAGGTCACCTACCTGTGCAGAACACACTGGGGTGCACTCCAGGGGGGAATTTTGGGGGTTACCCCAGGGATGGCTTGTTTGGGGAGGGCACAGCACTCAGCTCCTCCCTTCTGTCATCACCACACAGCTGCTGGGCTGGGCACAGGGTGTAGGGGAGTGGGGAGAACGTGAGCCTCTACTGGGCTCTGGAGCCATGGCAGGGAGAAATCCTCATCCTCATCCTCATCCTCATCCTCATCCTCACCCTCATCCCCATCCTCACCCTCATCCCCATCCTCATCCTCATCCTCATCCTCAACCTCATCCTCAACCTCAACCTCAACCTCATCCTCACCCTCATCCTCATCGGTCGCACATGACACAAAGAATTCACACCCACACATTGAGCTGTCCAAGGCAGAAAAGAGGCAGTTGATTTATTTACAAACTTCAACATTTATAGAATTCCAGCAGTGACCATGGATTGGAGGAAGAAAATCTTCCTCTCCAACCACGCTGGGCAACCCAACAGCCCATCAGCAATCTCCTCCTCATGAGAAGAATGCAAACATGGTTAGACAGTTACAATAAGACAAAAAGTTGTTGATGTAAAATTGTGTTTGACTCCATTGCAAAAGGTAAACACAGAAGGCTAAAATACAACTTCAGAAAAACTTCTGAAAGAGACAGAGGAGAACAGCAAAATCCCAGACAACACTCATCCTCATCCTCCTCCTCTTCTCCAGGCTGCTATGACAGGATGCAGAAGGGAAGATGTTTGTAGGAGCATCCAAGAGAGGAACCCCCAAAGTCACAACCCCATGTCCTGTTACCCTCAACCTCTGCTCTGAACCAAGAGATGTAGCCCTGGTTGGTGCCTGGGATGTTTTGGGTTTTCTGAAACTCTTTTCCCAGAGAGTTTTCTGCCAACAGGAGACACTTTTTCCTGACTGTAACCTTTGTTTGCATTCCTTTCCCCAGGAGGGACTTCTGCTTGGTCTCCCTCTGCTCTGACCAATGTGATTGAAGGAGTTTGTCTTTGTTTCACCCATTGGCTTGTTCTCTGTAGAACAGTATAAAAGGGAAGAAATTCCCGAAAATAAACAGAGTCATTGTCACCTTCTGAGTCGGAATTTGTGTCATTTTGATCTTTAACAGCATCAAAGAACCAAGCAGGAGGAGCAGAAATTGTCCAGGAAGGGGCTGAGCCCCTTCTCTTGGGGTCTCCCAGAACATCCCATCCAGCTCCTCCAGAGAGAGCTGCTCCCCCTGGATCTGTCTGCTCCATTTTTATTAAAACAACAAACGGGCTCTGCCTCCAGGTGCCCTCCTGCCCTCCCTCCATGCCAGGAGGAGCCTTGGGAACAAGAACCATCCACCCCAAAGGAACTGCTTGGTGAGGAGCAAAGAGCCCCAGCAAGGTGGGGCTGTGTCGCACACTGTCTTGTTTTTTTTGAAAGACAGGGATCTGCCAGGGAAAGCTGGAGTTTCCCTTGGAATGGGGAATGTAAAACCCTCACCCTCCCGCCAAATTATAATTTTGCAATCAAGGGCTTTCAAACAAAGATTTGGGAATAGGAATAACAGTTCTTTACTAGGAATTAACAATACAAATGTAGTAGAAGACAAAACCACCCAACCAAACCAGCAAACAAACAACAATTTTGGAGAACCCTGACAGAGTCAGAGCTACAACCTGACACCCTGTTGGTCAGGGGGTTGGGAGCAGTCCCAAAGTGAGTCCTCCTGGAGTGGCAGATGTGGTTCTGGTGGAGCAGAGATGATCCTGAGAGAAAAGGGTCCAGTGATGGTGAGAAGGATCCGCTCTTCCTCCAGGAATCCAGTGGAACCAGATCCCTGGTGTTCCTGTGTCTCAGTTTTTATCCAGGTGGGAATGGTCGGCTCCTCCCACTGGGTGGAGCATCTCCCACTGGGATGATGGAATGTGTCCTGTCCCTGCTGAGCCTTCATGGCCCATCAGCAGCAGATAACCCCTGGAGGGAGGATGGGTGGTGACAGAGATAACAAACACTGCCCCACCTGGTTTGAACAGCTGGGCCCTTATCAGAAGGCATCAGCCCCCCTCCCCCCAGAGTTATGAGAGAAAGAAAAAACATCTCCCCAGCTGCTTTCAACAGATGGAATAGAATACACATTTCTGGCTCCATAACCCAAGACACACACAACACAAAAAAATAACACCCACACACTAAAATGTTCAAAGCAAAAAAAAAAAAAAAAAAAAAAAACGCCATTTATTTACAAAACTTCAACATTTATAAAATTCCAGCAGTAACTATGGATTGGAGGAAGAAAATCTTCCTCTTCAACCACTCTGGGCAACCCAACAGTCCATCAACAATTTCTTCTTTATGAAAAAAAAATATAAAAGTGGTAACACCGTTACAATAAGGAGAAAGTCATTGATGTAAAATTGTGTTTGATTCCATTGCAAAAAGTAAACACAAAAAGCTAAAATAAAACTTAAAAACAGCTTCTTAAAGAGACAGAGGAGAACAGCAAAACCCCAAACCATGGGGGTGTCCCAGCAGGAAGCAGAGGCAGGGGGGTGCTGGAGCTCACCTGATTCCAGGTGAGTTTTTCTTCCTGCAGCAAATGCTCTCCTCTCTCTCTCACC
Organism: Phylloscopus trochilus trochilus; assembly: GCA_016584745.2. Taxonomy (NCBI): domain Eukaryota; kingdom Metazoa; phylum Chordata; class Aves; order Passeriformes; family Phylloscopidae; genus Phylloscopus; species Phylloscopus trochilus. Next base: position 2,205,870 of record WQNJ02000024.1, on the reverse strand, counting down.
CAGGGAGGGCAAATCCCCCCTTTTGGGGCTGGAGAGGACCCTCCCTCCTTCCCAGGAAAACCCTGAGCAGTTGGGAGCTGTTGTGCCCTTGCCCACGAGTGGTTTTCTCCCGGGAAAAAGTGAATTGGTGACTCCAGGGAATGGGCTGGGCTGGGAGCCAGCCCTGCTGGAATCAGAGGATGGATCAAAGCCTCCACAGGGGTTTGAGGAAGGACCTCACAAACCTTGAGGGGTTTGGGGGGGATTTTTGGGGGCATTTTGCAGTTTTTTGGGGGATTTTTTTGGCATTTTGAGGTTTCTTGGGGGAATTTTTTGCCATTTTGAGGGTGGTTGGGGGGATTTTTGAGGGCATTTTGAGGTTTTTTGAATTTTTTTTTTTTTGCATTTTGAGTTTTTGGGGGGGTGATTTGCCATTTGAGGGGGTTTGGGGGGTTTGGGGGGAAATTTTAAGGTTTTTGGGGGATTTTTTTTTTTTTTTTTTTTTGCATTTTGAGGTTTTTTGGGGGGATTTTTTTTGGCCATTTTGAGGAGGTTTGGGGGGGATTTTTTGGGCATTTTGAGGGTTTTTTTGGGGATTTTGAGAGTCTTTTGGGGATTTTTTTGGGCAGTTTTGAGGGGTTTTGGGGATTTTTTTTGGGGGGTTGCCATTTTGAGGACCTTTTGGGGGATTTTTGGGGGGTACTTTGAGTTATTTGGGGGATTTTTTGGGAATTTTGAGGGGTTTTTGGAGGATTTTGAGGGATCTTTTGGGGATTTATTGGAATTTTGAGGGGTCTTTTGGGGATTTTTTTGGGGGCATTTTGAGGTTTTTTTGGGGGGATTTTGAGGGGTTTTTTGGGGATGACCGTACAGCCTCCACAGGATCAATGAATCCTGCTGCAGAACCCCCACGGAATTAAAGGAATTAATCAAATTACTGCGAGCTGGAGGGACACAGAGCCATCTTTGCCCCTTCCTCCTCAGGAAAGCATTCCCAGGGGATGCTCCGCAGGGCGGGAGCGGGGGGGATTTTGGAACAACCCCCTGCCAGCACCCCGCTCCCGCCGGAGGGACAGAGAACAAAACAAAGATGCTGCAGCAACCTCCCCGCTCCTGCTGCCCCGTTTAACCTTCCTCCTGCAACTTTATCCTCCTCCCGGTCCCCGGGCGGGGCTCCAGCCGGGCGGAGAGGATGGGATAACCCTTCGCAGCCCCTCGGGGGCACAGCCAGGGATGTTTCTGCTGCCCTAACAGCCGTGACTCCCCGGGCTGCAGCGGAACTGGGGGGGATCAGCCTCGCTGAGCTCATTGCCCCGGGCGAGGCTGTCGGATTCGGTTCCCCCCCATGAGCTGAAGGGAAAGGGGGCAGCGGGAGCCGCGCCTGGGACCCATTAAACCCCATCCCAGCGGCACACGTGGAGCAGGGGGGGCTCTGTTTCCTCTTCCACCAGCACTGTCCTCCCAAAGAGAGGGCCAGGAGAAAAGCCCAGGGGCAGGGGAGGGTGGGGGGGTCAGGCAGAGGCGCTGCTGGGAGGGGAGGAGGGTTCTTGTTTCGGGTCAGATCCTGCTCCTGGAGTGATTCCATCACAGCAGGCGTGCTGGGGTCTCTCTTTCCCAAATCAGCAGCATCAGTCCCAAATATGTTGCTCCCTAGAGGTTAAAATTCGGTGTCCGTGCTCTGAGCAGCTCTGCCCCGATGGAAACACCTCTCACAGAGCTCCCTCCCACCCCACAGGATCCCCCAAACCCAGAGCCCCGAGTGCCCAGCACGAGGGTCTGCATCCCCAGCTCCCTCCACTACCTGGGTCCCTGTTCCAGCTCCTCCCTCCAGATTTTGGGTGCTGCACAGCTGAGCTGGGGTGGGAGGCCCTCAATGAAGATGCTCAGAAGGAGCAGCAACAAAAAAAGAAAATCACAAATCAACACTTTTCACCCAGAACGGCCCATTCTGCCCATTTCCCATCAGGGGCGTGGCTGCCCAGACCACAGCACAGTTTTTTTCCCAGACCCACCTCTCTAAAATACCAATTTTCCCCCAAATTACCTGAGCTGATGACTTTCCAAAATGCTTCACATCCTGGGATCTGGGTTCTCTGAGCCATCCTTCCAGGAGATCCTCTCCCAGGGTTGGCTGCTGAGCCCTCACCTCTGGATCCAGGAGGTTTTCAGGTTTTCACCCTGGTTCCACGCAGGAAGGGCTGCTCCTGGCTCTTTCTTCTTCCCCAATAACTCTGGGCACCGAGGTTTAATGGGAAAATGCTGTTTGGGCAGCAGGAGGAAGGCAAGCCTTGCTCCAATTTGGCAGAGGTCGCCTCCAGTTATTGCTCTGAGCTTTCCCTCCTGCTGCTCCCGAGGCTTTGAACCAGCTCAGAGCCCATTAATGGGGTTGAGCAACAGCAGGGGAAAGACAGAGTCAGTAACAGAGGCAAGGCAGGGAACCTGCTGGTGTTTAGGGCCTGGTGCTGTGGGGTTCAGGATTTCCATCACCTGCCACAGCCCCGCGCAGTTGTTCTTGACAAACACCCTGGGAAAGGTCAAGCCATGGAACCCCCGTGGGATGTGTCTGGGGAAAGCTTCGGGGCATGGAGCTCTCCTCCACCCCAGGGGCTCCCACACAGCCCATGTCCACACCTGATGCTGTTAAAGATCACAACGACACTGACTCTGACTCAGGAGGCTGACAATGACTCTGTTTATTTCTGGGAATTTCTTCTTTTTTATACCATTCTACAGAGAACAACTCTCAATTGGTGAAACAAAGACAAACCTCTTCAACCACATTGGTCAGAGCAGAGGGACATCAAGAAGAAGTCCTTCCTAGAAAAAGGAATGCAAACAAAGTTACAGTTAGAAGGACACATCTCTTGTTGACAGAAAATGCCTTGGGAAAAGAGTTTCAGAAAAACCAGAACATCTCAGGTACAAACCAGGGCTACACACACCCAGTGAGGGACATGTGGTCCCCTCAGCAGGGGCCAAACATCCCCTGGGACACGGGGAACGCTGCCCAATCCCCTCCCTCTGCTGAGCCACCGCCTCTCCTGCTGTTGTGTTTCCACCAATTAGCCTGCTCAAAGCAATTAAGGGGCTCCAACACCTCCAGCCATCGCCTTCCTATCCCAGCGTGACCCAGAGGGTGTGAGCAGGGGGCAGAGAATGTCCTGGGGCTGGGCCCTGCTGCTTTGGAAGGAAGTGAGGATGCAGCTTTGCTCCCACAAAAACTGAGACACAGGGGCACGAAAGCAGATAGCTTCACCCGATTTTCTGGGAGGAAGACTGGACCCCTTCTCACCCACTGGACCCCTTCTCACCCACTGGACCCTTCTCACCACCACCGGACCCCTTTTATCATCACTGGACCTGTTTTCTACAGGATCATCTTTACCTCACCAGAACCACATCTGCCACTCCAGGAGGACTCACTTTGGGACTGCTCCCAACCCCCTGACCCACAGGGTGTCAGGCTGTAGCTCTGACTCTGTCAGGGTTCTCCAAAATTGTTGTTTGTTTGTTTGTTGGTTTGGTTGGGTGGTTTTGTTTTCTACTCCATTTGTATTGTTAATATTCCCAGTAAAGAACTGTTATTCCTATTCCCAAATCTTTGCCTGAAAGCCCTTGATTGCAAAATTATAATTTGGTGGAGGTGAGGGGTTTACATTCTCCATTCTAAGGGAAACCCCAGTTTTTGTAGTCACTGTTTGTCATGTTTGAGTTTTCTTAAGTTCTTTCCCAGAGATCTAAAATAGTAAACAAAGTCACAGTCTGTAAACGATCTTGTTTTTCACATTTCTCTCCTAAGGAGAGACTTTGCTTGTTGACCCTTGGTGTGGCCAATGGTTCAAAGGATCCCACCTCTTAGGTGGGCACATTGTAAAAAGGTATAAAAATAGATTCTGAAAATAAACCAGCCCCTTTTTCGGAACATCAACCTTCTGAATCACGAGTCTGCGTCTCATTCATTGTGTCCCACAGTGACAAGTTTTCCCTGGCAGAAACCTGTCTTTCCAAACCAAGACAGATTTTGGTGCCCAACAACGTTGTGTACCTGCTGGAATGACAGAATCCCAGAGAGGTTTGGGTTGGAAGGGACAATGACAGAATCCCAGAGAGGTTTGGGTTGGAAGGGACATTAAAGATCACCTGGCTCCACCCCCACTCCTTGGGCAGGGACACTGAGGGCTCTGCCAATGCCCAGGCCTCGGCATCATCCAGGGCTCTTCACTCTCAGAGAAGAGCAAAGGAGGTGCCAAGTGTCCCAAAAACCTTTGTGCCCCATCAGTGGGTGCCCAGGGGTGAGCACAGCAGCCCTGGATCCCTGCTGGATTTGGGGGCTCCTCCAGGGCTCTGCAGGACATGGAGCTGGCTGGGCACAGTTCCCCCCTGAGAGGACCAGAAGCAGTGTTTGCTTTGCAGGACCAAGGGAGGGAGAGATGGGAAAGAAAAGGGAAGGAAAGAAAAGGGAGGGAAAGAAAAGAGAGGCAGCACAAGACCAAGACTCCAGACAATGGCCCAGCCCAGGGCACCTCTCACACATCCCACAGGCTGGCCCTGCTCCTCAGCAGGGTTAAACCCACCCTACGCCCCTCGGGGGGGCCTTTCTTTGGGTGCTTCAGAGGCTTTTGGGGGTGAAATTCCTTAAAAGTTCAGCAGCACAGGGGTTTTGTTTCCTATCAAGGAGCCTTTGAGCGGCGGAGCAGCTTGGGCTCCTCGCAGGGGGATTTGTGGTTGAAAGGTCAAAGCTGTTTCTGGTTCCCCTTATCAGCCTTGGCCGAGCACGGAGGAAGTGAAGGAAACCTCGGGGTCGGGTCAGAGGGGTCACACCGGGGACAGGGCACAGGGGCACCGGGATGAGGAGGTGAGGCGCCGATGGCAGAAGGTGTGGAGAAACCCAGGAGCTGGGAATTCTGACCCTGACCCTGCAGCCAGGCCACAGAGGGGATGGCATCCCCACAGACCCCGCGGGGACAGGGGGACGCAGCACTCTGGGGGCACCACGGCCCAGCGTGGATTTGGCCATGGCAAAGTTGCAGAGTTGTCCCCAGGGGTGGCCACTCACCTCTCTGGAGCTGCTCAGTGTCCCTCCCAGCGCTGCTGGGTTTGGTTTGGCTCATCCATGGACATGGATGAGGATCCCTGCTGGATTTGGGGACTCCTCCAGGGCTCTGCAGGACACGGAGCTGGCTGGGCACAGTTTCCCGCTGAGAGGACCAGAAGCAGTGTTTGCTTTGTGGGACCAAGGCTTGCTGAGCTTGGCCAGTCCTGAGGGACAGGTTCTGCACACAATGTGCGTCCCACGAGACCACCTCGGCCTTAAACCCAAATAGCTCAGAGCAGAACGTCCTCCGACCCAGCAAAGCTGAAATGCTTCGGGGCTCAGCTCTTGCCCCAACCCTGTCTTGTTCACAGCCTTCATCCCCCTCTTTCTATCCATCATCCATCCATCCATCATCGATCCCTCCATCATCCATCATCCATCCATCCATCCCTCCATCCCTCCATCATCCATCTATCCACCCCTCCATCATCCATCATCCATCCATCCATCCCTCCATCATCCATCCATCCTTCCATCCATCCATCCATCCATCCTTCCATCCATCTATCCATCCCTCCATCATCCATCTATCCATCCATCCATCCCTCCCTCCCTCCCTCCATCCATCCCTCCATCATCCATCCATCCTTCCATCCATCCATCCATCCACCCATCCATCCATCCATCCCTCCATCCATCCCTCCCTCCATCCCTCCATCATCCATCCATCCATCCACCCATCCATCCATCCATCCCTCCATCCATCCCTCCCTCCATCCCTCCATCATCCATCCATCCCTCCATCCATCATCCATCCATACATCCATGCTGCATCCCTCCATCATGCATCCCTCCATCCCTCCATCATCCATCCCTCCATCCATCCATCATCCATCCACCCATTCCTCCATCATCCATCCATCATCCATCCTTCCATCTCTCCATCATCCATCCATCCCTCCATCATCCATTCTTCCATCCATCCCTCCATCCCTCCATCCAGTGCTCCGAGTTGTTGGACACTTCAATCTCCCCTTTCCCTGCCCCTCCCTGGTGCTCCCCCACCTTGGCAGAGCTGTCCCATCCAGGCCGGGCTCTGGGGCAGGTGGGAGCCGTCAGTGGGAAGGAGAAGCTCTGCCAGCCCATCTGGTTCCTGCACGGCTCCCGTGGTGCTCTGGGCGCTGTCACCCCTCATTCATCCTGACAGGCACAGGCACCACCACCGGCCCCATCCCTTGAAGTCCTGATGTGGACAATCCTGTTATGGGAAAACAAGAGCTCCTGCTGGTGTGCCTGTGGGGGAAGCAGAGTGCTCTGCAAAGCTGGGAGGAGTGGGAAACACGTGGGAAGGGGGGAAACCCTGCCTGTGATGCTTGAAGGGGGTTCCTTGGGGTCAACCTCCCCTTCCCTGGTTTCCTCCAGATGTAAAGCCAGCCAAACCTTCCCAACCCACCAACAAACCAGCCAAGGAGAATTGGGGGGATACTTGCCACCCCTAACAGCCATGCCACAGCCACGTGCCTCAGTTTCCCCTTGGAAAGAGGAGCGTTTTGTCCCCTGGTGTTGGCTCCGTGGTGGGACCATGAGGATGAGGACACATCCAGCACCCCTCACCAACCAGCCTGAAGTGATGGAGATTCCCTGTGTGCCTCGTTCCACATCGGGCTGGAAGCAGGAGCAGCGGGAAAACGCAGCTCTGCCCCTGCAGAGCCCCGGCGCGGCTCCTTCCCCCGCCACCAGCCACCAAAAAAAACCCCGATTACTTTCAGGTGTCGGCCGATTAATAAAATCAATCTTCCCTCTAGGAAAAAGGAGGTGTGCAGAGGGGGGGAAGGTGTTTCTTTTTTTTTTTCCAAAGGCTAAACACAAACCAGAAGGCAGCAGGCTGCAGAGCGCTGGCTCCGCTGTCCTTTCGGGACGCGCTCGGAGACGCTCAGCTTTATTCCTTCCCTCTTGTTTCACCCCAAGAAAAAAAAAAATCTCCCTTCATTTTTCAGGAGCTGCAACGAATTTATCCCAGGAATCCCAGGGCGATGCCATCCCACTGGCTGGGTCCTGGGGAGCTCCTCACGTTGCTGTTCGTTGCAGACTTTTTCCGGAGAAAACGTTTTCTTTCCCCGCAATAAATTTTTCCACTTACGTTTTTAAGGGAAGAAAATGTTTTCCGGTGCTTTTGCTGCCTCTCTGTCAGGAATGATTACTCCCAGATTTATTGGGGTTTGCAAAGGAGGCAGCGATACCTGGGATCTTCGGAACTTGCCGGGATAATGATGCAGGCAAGAGCTTGTCAGCCTCAGATCTGATTTATGGAGCAAGATTTCACCCGTCCCCGGTGCGTATAATTTACTGGGATCTGGAAGTGGCTCATTAGGGAACGGGATGAATAAATCCATCCATTCCCCCGGGGAGGGGAAGGGCTTTGTCCGGCCTCTGCTTGCAGATCTCAGGGGGGAATTGGGTTTTTTTTTCCTTGGTGGCAGCCAGGTTGGGATCAGGGCCCTCAGCGGAGCAATTCAGCGTCCCTGGCACAGCGCGGGATGGTGCTCCCCAAGCCTCGAGGTGGGGAAACCCCCCTGGAATATCCCCAGGCAGGGTGCAGGTCCTGCTCCCCCCGTGGGTGGGGATCAGGGGGTGCAGAACCCCCGGCCCCAGGGATCCCAGACGAGCAGGGGGAGCGGGAGCCGGGCGCGTTTGCTCCCACAAAGCCGATTCCTGGAAGGGCTCGGCTTTGCTCCCCATCCCTCCCGGCATCACAGGGTTCTTTCAGCCAGGAGCTGAATTTCCCCCAGCCCTCCCAAATCATCACCTCCCTTTTGCTTTTTTCCCCCCACCTCCATTTCCACCATTTTCCAGCCGTTTTCCAGATAAACTCTGCCCAGGGTAATCGCATGGAAACCCGGGAATAATGGAGCCCAGAGCAAGAGGCTCAGCCCAGCTCTGCACTAATGATGGGAATAAATTAATTTATTCCCCTTCAGGAAATAAATTCCCCCCTCACACACACTCCCTGGGAATTAATTCCCCCAAGCCAGGCTGTTGTACATCCTATAGGAAGCATAAATCCACGTAACACCCAAATTGCTCTGATTTGCACCCGTTTCCCCAGCAGCCGTGTTAATCCAGGGGCCAGATCCCGCTCCTGCTTCCGTAGATCTTAAACCCAAAGTGCTCCCACTCATTTAACACCAACATTCGAGACTCACAACTCTTAACAGGTTAACATTAAAAACTCAAAAAGGATTCAAATCCTGCTGCAGCCCAGCAAAGCAAATATCGCAGTAAATTCCCTTCAACCACAGATGGAATAAATTCCCTTTAATCCCTATTTTTTTTTCCTGATTTTTCCAAGCACTATCGGGTTTGTGGGAGGCAAAAATAAAAAAAAAAATTTGCTCCCAGTTCCACAGCTTTTTTTTTACCCGGGATTAATGGCACGAACACACTTCCAGCCCAGCACCTCTCTCCCTGAATCCCACCCACCGCCCGCTCGGCTCGCCGCCGCTTCCAGGCTTCACTTCCACCCTTTTTTATTTTTATATAAAATACATATTTTTGGAGCGGCTGGAAGGAAAACAAGCCTGAATTTGTCATCCCCAAAGCAGCCCGGAAATTCCCCCGCGGGGATGAAGCACAAATCTTTCCTTATCGAAGGAAAAAAAACCCGGGACGGCGGTGGGAGAAGGGATCCACCGAGTCCCCTCTGCCTCCCGGTCTAAAATTGAATTTAGGGACCCAAATCACCCGGGGGTGGAATTCTCTGACTGCAAGGAGGGAGCCGGATCCTCTTTTAAAAGCAGCCCAAAAGGGGTTTAAACTGTTTTATTCCTGCAGCTCCTCGAAAGGATTTACATGGATTTGTAAAAAACTTGGAATTTTATCCAGCAGCGGCAAAAAAAAAAAAAAAAAAAAAAAAAAAAAAAAAAAAAAAAATTTGTTGTTTTGATGCCGGTTTGAATCGGGCTAAAATAATGTTAAATTTTGATCGTCTTCTCTTTTATTTCCTCCTCATCTCTCTCCTTGAAATGCGAAGGGAAAGTCCTTGAGAATCAAAGGAAAACTCCGCGAAATGCGGCGGAAAACGAAAGCGCCGAGCTCGGCGTTCCCGCCGCGGTGAATCCCGGCCCCGCCGTTTGTTTTCCCGGGATTCGGTTCCTCCTCGGCTGCTGCTGCCATCACCCAGGCACGGCACGGATCGACACCGAACGCTGCTCCGGAGCCAGCACCGGCACCGAAACAGGAGCACCGAGGTTTCGACAGCACAGAAAAACAACGAGGGAAAATTGCTGAAAATTGCTAAAAATTGAATTGTTACGAAATTTCACTATTTTCCTGGAAAAATTCCCTCCCTGAGTGTCCGTCTGTTATCGCTCCTTGCTGCAGCCACGTGCTTTGTACGTATAAGCTACACAGTCGTCATGTATTTATAGAAATTTAGGGATTTATGCCGTTATTTGCGTGTGATTTCCACGTGCTCATCCTCATCTTCCTTCCATCCAGACGTGAAATTCCATGATTTCAGTGTTGGTGCGTTGATAACACGAGCTAACGTGGAAATAACACTGGCTTTGGGGCAAAATGATAATTATATTTGCATAGGATTAGCTTTTTCGGGAATATATCAGAATAATCATAAATATGTATGCTTATATAAATATGAATTAATAATTAAATATTATTCAGTATAAATATATGTGGATTAATATGGAATTACAGAATTACAGAATCATGGAATGGTTTAAAGCTCATCCCGTGGCAGGGACATCTTCCACTATCCCAGGTTGCTCCGAGCTTGGGCTTAAATGTTTCCCAGGATATAAAAATATTATCATCATTATAGAAAATTAAAATGTTACGTAATTAATATTTTGCAATTAATGCAACATAGACTAGTATTTTATATATATAACATACTAAATATATAATATACTATATATACAATATACTATATATAAAATATAGTATATATAGTATACTATATGTAAAATAATTACATTTAATATACTATATATATAATATAGTATATATTATATACTATATATAAATATATTACATATAATATACTCCATATAATATACTATATATAATATATATTACATATAATATACTATATATAATATTTACATATAATATACTATATATAAAATATATTACATATAATATAGTGTATATATAATATACTGTATATAATATACTAATATATGGCATGTATAATAATATGAAATCTACATAGATCTATTTCAAATACATACTATTTCTAGCTGATATTAATATATTGTGTTAACATCTTTTCTGATATGATATTAATGCCTGATTTATACCCAAATTCCCTCTCGGCATCAATTCACGTGCCTGTAAAACACGTGTGCGACCCGGGGCCAGGCTGGCTGCACGTGGGTGGGTATTTGTGTTTGTACTTTGGCTTTTCTTGTGAGATCTGCAGTCAGGATCGTTCCCTGCACCCCCAGAAAACAGCGAATCCAACCCCAACTCCCTGATCCCGACGGGTTTCTGCTTCCAGCCCCCGCTCCCTGACACAAAGCAGGGCTGTGACCAGCGAGGGATTTCATTTCTCTCTCTCTATAAAATACATATAAAAATGGCTTTATTATTTCCCCGGGGGGATTCAGGGATTTTTTTCCTGCCGCCGATGTGCACAAAACCCAGCCGGGGTGGCAGGGGACGGAGCTCTGCAGGGAGTGGGACACGAGGAAGCAGAGGGTCTGGGGGATGTTTGGGAGGTGGGGAGGGGATGAGCAGATGGACAAAGACCGAGGAGGAGAGCGCGGGTTTAGGGAAAAGCAAACCTGAGGAAGGGCAGGGATTCCCTCCGGGGCCTGGGGCCGGCGTGGGAGGGGCAGGAACGGGCCCAGGGGATCCCACGGGCACCCCTGAGGGGATGGATCCCTGGGGATGGATCCCTTGGGGGTGGATCCCTTGGGGGTGGATCCCTTGGGGGTGGATCTCTCTGGGGATGGATAACCCTGGGGATGAATCTCTCTGGGAATGGATCACCCTGGGGATGGATCTCTCAGGGATGGATCCCTGGGGATGGATCCCTTGGGGGTGGATCTCCCTGGGGATGGATCCCTCAGGGATGGATCTCCCTGGGGATGGATCGCTGGCGATGGATCTCTCTGGGGATGGATCTCTCTGGGATGGATTGCCCTGGGGATGGATCCCTCAGGGAGCAGGGGAAGCTCCTGGAGCGCTCCAGGCTTGGAACATCAGCGTGGCTGCTGAGCCCAGGCTGAACCCCACACCTTCCTCAGGCAGGGCAAGGATGCCAGGGCCATCCCCAAAATGCCCATCCCTTCAAGGACAGAGGGAACGGCCTTTGTTTTGCTGTTCCGGATCCTTTTGCCCACACATGGTGCTTCCCCAGGCTGAGAGGGAACAGGAATTTTGTGCCTGGGATTGAGAGGAGCAGCAGAGCTGGAGATGGTCCCCCAAGCCCTGCTCTGAGCTCAGTCAGGAAACAGCCAGCAGAGCCGGGAATGCTGCAGGCAGGAGGGGCTGTCAGTGCCTGATCGCCCTTTGGACAGCTGTCCCCAGACTGTCCCTCCTGCTGTGACCCTGCAGCTCCTGTGCCACAGCCACGCCGAGCTGAGCTGCCTGCTCTCCAGAGGAATCCACAGCTTTTCCTCCACAGCCTCCCAGGAATGGGTTTTCTTCCCAAACTGCTAAAAATAATAAATCCCAAGTGCCCTTGAGGAAAAGCTGGACCTGGATGTCAGCTGCTGGTCCTCGTCTGCACGGCCTGACCCTCGGGCTGGGAGGGGAAATGTCACCCTGGGGAAGGAGAAGCCCGGAGCACCAGGCACTGCTCCATCCCCCGCCAGCATTCCCAAGGCTCTGGGTAATGCTGCGAAGTCTTGGCTGTGAAGGGATGTTCCTACAAACCACAGAGCTCTGCAAGCCCTCCCGGCCCCCTGCAGAGCTCTTCGGCGACATCCCGCGGCCCCGGGGGAGGAGAGGACGGGCTGGAGGCGACGGGAAAGCGAACGGGCTGTGCAGAGGAAGGAAAAAACCCTGCCAGCAAGCGAGAGACAAAGCAGAACCAGCCTTTCCCTACAGAGGATCCCATCAGAGTCCCCCTGCCACTCTCGGTGGCTCTCTGGTGAGGCTCATTTGGTGGAAGATCCAATTAAAGCCGGGCCACAAAGAGGTCATTTCAACCCAAGAGTCGACCCAGCAGCTCTTCCCCTTGCAGAGATGGAGTCGGGCACTGTGACGTTGGGAAAAGTTTCTCCTGGAAGCTTTTCAAGTTGGTGGGATCATTCTTTGCCCAAAACTCGGCTGATCCATGGAAAATGAACCCCAGCCAGTGTCAGGAGCAGCACAGGGGCTCCCCTGCTCCCCTCAGTCCCACCCTGGCACCCACCCACAGTGCCCAGCACGGGGCAGCCACTTTTCAGCCTTTCCCCTGATCCCAAAGGACCCAGCACACACATTCCCAAACCCAGGAGAGCGAGGCACCCTGCTCTGGCCCTGCACACAGGAGAGGACAGGGCAGAGGGTTGGTGGCAGGTTCAGGAGGAGACCCCGGGGGTCCTGTCCTCATCCCTGCCCGCTGGAAGAACCAAATTCCTCGGCAGCTCCAGGAACCAACACCCCGAAATCTCCCAAACCTCCTGCTGCCTTCAGCTCCAAGCACCCCAAACCCCACCTGCCCAAGACCTCTCCACTTGCCCAGCAGGGTCCCAGCAACCTCTCCAGCCTGGAAGAGCAGCACATCCTAACCCAGCCTGCAGACCCCGGGACACGGGGACAGACCCATCCCTCTGCTATCCAATTCCTTGAAATGCCAGCAGTAACCTTAACACCAACAAGCCTTTCCAGGAGTTATGTTTAATAATATTTAATGACCTGTCGTGAGCCAGAGGCCTCCCAGCCCCTATTTACCCACAACTGACAGCATCCTGCAAGCCGTGGACAGTGAGCAGGGGAAATCCCGGCAGCTGCCGCAAAGGGAAAGGAGCAGGGAAGACTGGGGGAGGCACAGGGAGCATTAAAAGGGTGGGGAGGGAGGGGGCACTGCAGGCTCAGACCCCTCTGTGCAGAGCCAGCCCCTCACAGGCTTCTGAAAGAATAATTCTGAGCCCAGGATCACAACCCAGCTGGAAAACCCATTTGTGATTTACACCCCAAATCCCTCCCTGCTGCAGGAGCAGCAGCCCTCCCAACGACCAAACAACGCAGCAACCCCTCAACCCCTGCCAAGACACACAGAGGGGACGTATTTATATCACAAACTCTTTGAAATGAGATTTCCTTGCGATTCCAGGCTTTCGCTGTGCCTGGATAACCAAGCCCTGCCCCGGCACCGCCAGTGAAAGCGATAATGTTATTTATAGTCGGTGTTATCCCCCTGTTCTGCTGGCTAACATCACACACCTGGGCTCTGCCAGGCTCCTCTCCACCTCTTTTCTCTGCTCACATGCAGCTCATGCCCTCCCCACACCTGCAGGTTATCGTTTTGTAGACCTGGAGCGAGGAGCAACGCCCAAGAATGAACTCAAAGTGTTCACTCAAAGTGTTTTTTAGCCCTGTGCACAGGGGAAAACAGCAAATGGAGGGGTAAAACTTCACCCCTCAGCACAGACCTCCACTTAGTTCTCCAGGCCCGTTGTTTAGTTCCTTCCCCAAGCCTTTGAATTCCAGATCTTTCCCCTCATTTTGCACACAAACACCCCCAAAGCTGTGTCCTCCCCCAGCCAAGCCAAGCCTCCAGCCCCGGGGAGCAGAGGAGCAAAATGCAGGAAAAAGGAGGAATAAAGAAGCCCAGGCAAGCTCTGATCCACTCTGTTCCACCCCAGTGCCTGGTGCCAAAGGCAGACTCCGGCTGCTGGGATGAGGGGATCCAAACCCTGGGGTGTGCAGGCATCAGCAGGGCCAGGTGGGGAGCAGGACAGGATCCCCTCGGTGCTGGGGGCAAGCACAGCACGGCCGGCAGCAGGGACACTGCGGGGTCCTGGGCTCACCATCATCCCTGCATCCCTTGTCCCAGGGTCACCATCGTCCCCAAACCAACTTGTCCCAGGCCTCAGCCCCGGCTTGGGGGAGGGAAAGGCTGCCAATGCACTCTGCAGAGCTTTTGACGGGGAAAATAACCCCAGAGAGTGGCAGGGAAATAAATGGAAGTTTCTCCCCTGCCCAGCATTTCTTGCTGCTGCCAGCAGTGGGGGATGAAGTTTGAAATCAAAGCAGTGCCCTGGGCGTTTCCTGTAGCTGGGAGACACCGGGAGAAGGGAGCGCGGCTCCCCCCGCGGCCCCTGCCTTGAGGATGAAGGGATCTGACCCACTCGGGAAAGTGTCCCCGGCGGGGGCAGGATTTGGGATTAGAGGGTTAACCAAGTGGCTGGGAGGACACACGTGACTGGCTGTGGAGTGGGGGGGCGGGTGGGGGCTGGGGGGGCTGCGGGCCGATCCCTCCCTCCCCATCGCCCCCCCCTCGTCCCCGTCCCCCTCCTCCCGGTGCCCCGCACAAAATCCGCTCCCCGGACCATCCCCGTCCCCTCCAACCTGAGCCATGGAGACACCGGGCTGCCCGGCCTTCCCCCCGCCGGGCCGGCCCGGGGGTCCCCCGGGGCTCCCCCGGCCTCCCACCGCCTTCGCCCTCGGTCCACCGGGGCCCCACCGGCGGCCGCCGCCGCTCAGCCCCCGCCCCGGCCGCTGCCCGCCGCTCCGGGCAGAGCCACGGTACCTGGGGGTCGCCAGCCCGGGCCCCCCCGCCGTGGCCGTGCATGGGAAGCCCCCGTACCCGGCCGGGGCTGCAGGTACCAGGGGAGCGGCGGGTGGATGGGGGGGGGCCGGGGCCGCCGACCCCTCCCGGCCCCTTCTGCTTCTCTTCCCCCCTCTCTGCCCCCCGCCCGCGGCCTCGGGTTCTGCCGGGAGCCCCAGCCCTGACCCCCCCCCCAAGAGCGTCATTTCGCCGACACGCTCTCCCGGGCTTCTCCGACGCGGCCAATGTCGCGATATGGCCCCATCGGGGACCACCGCGCCGTCCCCCGACGGGAGCCGCAGCCGCTGCTGCCGGGTGTCGGCAGCCGGGACTGTGTCGCGACAGAGACCGGGGTCTCCGGGATGATTCCTGTTCTCCAGAAACAAGGGGGGGAAGAGGGAGAAAAGGCAGCGGGAGAGACCCGGCCCCGCTGCCGCGACGGCGGGGACCGGCCCGGGGTGGGGAGGGGCGGCTCCGCGTTCCTGGGCACGGAGCAGGGCCGCGCTCCCCGGGGGAGGCTGCGAAGTCGGGTCCGGCCGCCGGCTCCGGTCCCCAGCGGGCGGGACGGGCCCGGGGCTCCGCGATCCCGGGGCTGGCAGCGCTGCCCGGTGCCCGGAGCTCCAGCGCTCCCGGTTCCCTGGCGCTCCTCGGTGCCTCGCTCCGGGGCAATAACGCTCTCGTTGCCCAGTGCCCGACCCCGGGCTCCGGCGCTCGCGGTTCTCCGGGTCTCCCCGGGACCGGGGCTCCGCAACACCCGGTTCCCCTTGGCCCGCACGTCCCGGGGCTCCGCAGCACGTCCCAGGCTCGTTCCCGGGGTTCCCCCGCCGCTCCTTTGCCTTTTCCCAGCCGGGCCCGTCGGGGGCTCCTCCGGGCCTCCCACTTTCGCTTTAACATTCTTCCCCTACTTCTGCTTTAACACGAGAAGCGAAAGGGGCAGCGGGAGCCAGGTGGGAGCCGGCACAGCCGCCTCGGGGAACAGGTAGGAAAAGCCCCGGGAAGGGCCGGGAAAAGCCCCGGGAAGCGCCGGGAAAAGCCGCCAGGGAGCACCGGGAGGGTCCCCGCCGCGGCGCTTACCTGCTCCACCGGCGGGGCGATGCTGCCGTTCCGCGGGCGTTTCCCCCGGTTCCTCGGAGTCCTTTCCGTGCCCCCATCCCTTCGCTAATGATCCTCTCGGGTTCCTTCCCCTCCCCATTATCCCAGGAATTGTACAGCTGCTTCCCAGCTGCCGCCTTCCCCAGCGCCGCCAAATCTTTCGGGGGGTGTCAGTTTAGGAAGGAGCGGGAGAAAAAAAAAAAATATCTCTTTATCTTCCCTTTGTCCCCCCGTGCCGCTGTGTTGATTTAGCTACGTGCCTGCATCCCGCTCCTTCCTGCTTTTCCTTTCTCTCTGGCTATTTATTTGTTTGTCTCCAACGCCAAAACCCGCGGGTCACTCGGGAATGCGTCGCGTTGCCTTTGAAAAAAAAAGGGGGAAAAAACCCCCAAACTCGATGCTTTATGCAGCAGGATCTTATTTTGGGGTTTTTTTGGGTTTTTTTTCCCTAAATTTTGGTTATATTTGGGTCTGCTCTTCAGTGAGATTTGGTTTTGAAGCATTAAAACGCTCCGGCCCAAGGAGCTGAGCACTTTGGAGGCCGAGGCAGGGAGGGAAAGGCAATTTGGCCTCGTTGCTTTGCCCTTATCCATGACCAGACAGGTCGGTACTGAGAGGGACCAGGAGCAATCGCCCCCCAAACCTCCCCCAAATGACAATTTCTCATTAATTCAAAGCAGCTGGAGCTGGGCTGGGCGGCTCCCTGGCCCCCAAATTGCCTTAATTAGAAAACAACCAAAAATGCGAAGGGAAAGGCCGGAAAGGGCCGTGGTGGGGGCTGAGTTTGGGGGGTGCAGAGCCCCGGCTGGGTCTGCAGGGGTGGGGACCCCATTTCCCCACTCCTTTGGGGTTTGGTGGGTGGATCCCCCTCCTCACCCTGGGCCTGATCCCCACCTGCAGAAACCCCGAACCTCTGGAGCCCCCCCTGGGCTGGGATCAGGGCAAAGCCAGCATTTTTAGGTTGTCCCTTCCCAGGTGACACCTCCGGGTCCCCTCAGCAGATGGGGGACCCCAAGGCACCCCCTCCTCAATCTGCTGATTCCCCGCTCACCTCTCCTTCCCCAGGCTCAGCCTGTCGGGGTCCCAACAGCACAATGGAATCTTTAGGAGCTGCCAAGCTCTGTGTGTCCCCATGAGGGGACAAACAACCCTCCTGGGGGTACAGAGGTGGCCCCCAAAACACCTGGCAGGGATTTTCCTCCTCGATCCAATTCCATCATCCACCCCAGCCATGCAGCAGCATGGAAGGGAAGGGGGGAACCCCCAGATTTCTTTCTCTGGTGCCAGAGGAGGGCGAGCAAAGAAAGCAAAAAAAAAGCAGGGTGGTATTTTTCACTCCTTCCCAAGTGTTTTCCTGGGAGCTGCAGCTCCAGGGAAGTGCTGGCTCAGGGGCACAGAGCTCCCCCTGAACTCTCTGGGGTGCAGGGTCTGGTGCAGAGCCAGGGGGGATTTGGGGTCACTGGTGGCCCTGTGGCTCCGTTCTGGGCTCTGAGCCAGGCAGAGGCACCAGCCTGTGCGGGAAGGGAGTGGGAGGAGAGGGATTAGCAGAACTGTCTGCAAAAAAACCCCTGTGCCCACCTCCTCTGCCCCTTCCCCATCCAGTCACAGCATCCCAGCGGGACCCTGAGCACCCACTGCTCCAGCCAGGCTTTCCCCACCTTCCAGCAGCTTTTCCTGCCCACAGCTCCTGCAGGGAGCAGAGACTTTGCCCTCCTCAGGGATGGATTTGCCCTGCTGCATGTCCAGGCTGAGCCCGGGATTGGGATGGGATGGGATGGGATGGGATTGGGATGCCATGCCATGCCATGCCAGGGCTGTGGCACTGACAATTCCGGGTTTCCTTGGCACTGTTAACACCCCCATGTCCTGTGCCTCTCCCCCTCCAGGTGAGAAGGGCTGCAAAGGTGGGTTCCAGGCAGTCCCTGCAGCCTGCAGGGTGCCCCCGAAAGCCCCGCAGGGTTTGGGGTGCCCGCTGGCAGCACCCCTGGGCAGCCTCCACGGGATCCCCCAGCTCCCCGAGCCCCTGGGCAAGGGCAAGAGCAAGAAGAGGAGGAACAGGACGACCTTCAGCACGTTCCAGCTGGAGGAGCTGGAGAAGGTTTTCCAGAGGACGCATTATCCCGACGTCTACGCCCGCGAGCAGCTGGCGCTGCGCACGGACCTGACGGAAGCCAGGGTGCAGGTAGGGGCATAAATCATTCAAAACAAGAAGAAAGAAAACAACCTGTAATGCACAATTCTGGGGGGCTTTCGGGGGCACCCTGCAGGCTGCAGGGACTGCCTGGAACCCACCTTTGCAGCCCTTCTCACCTGGAGGGGAAGAGGCACAGGACATGGGGGTGTTGACAGTGCCAAGGAAACCCAGAATTTCCCTGGATATTAAAGATGCAGCTGGCTACAAAGCACCAATAATGAGGGCTGCCTGTGACCCATCAGGCCTTCCCCCAAATTTGTCTTGCAACTGCAAAACACGTCAGCTGAAGTTCCAGCAAAATAACCTTCCTCGGTCATAAATCGTCAGGAATGACAAACTCAGATTAACTGGAGGTTAACCTACAGAAATTCAGAGTTAAAACGTAGCAGGCTGAGCAATCAGTTTCCAGCAGGGGGGTTCCCTGGGCTGCAGGGTGATGCTGAGCTGGTTTTCCCATGGAATGTGCTAAATCCCAAATGGAAAATCTCAGGCCGTGCACCCTCTGCGCCCACAGCCGTGGTGTGGGTGCTGGTCACCTCTGAACGCTCTGCATTCCCCCCCTGGACCAGCACCCAAAGGGGGGAAAGAGCCAAAAATTTGGGAGGTCAGCGCCACCCCTCCCCCTCAGAATGCCCTAATGGTGATCCCCCGCGTGCACCCACCATTCCCAGCCACCATTCCCAGCCACCGTCCCCAGCTCAGGAGAGGAATCCCCGGGCGCTCAGCCCGGCTGGGGCTGCGGTGGCACATCCTGGGACGTGGGGCAGGGACCCCTCCTCGCTCCCCGCCCCCTGCGGCACCGCGCTGGCAGGGAGCTGCTCCCAGAGGCGTCTCCATGCGGTTTGAGGCTCCAGGTGGGAAGAGGCGGCTGGAGGGTGCTCCCGGCAGGGAGGGGGTGAAGGCGGCGGGTCAGGAAGCGAGCAGGGAGCACCCGCCGGCAGCTCCATCCCCAGGAGCAGCAATGGGGACAAGGCACAGGCAGGGGAAGTGTCCCCCGAGGCTGCACCCACCCAGAGCCCGCCGGGGCGTCCCAGCCCGGATTTGGGGTGGGCTGAGATGAAACCACCTGAAGCCACGGGAGCCTCAAGCCGAGGGTCCCGGTGGCGCATCCTCCGCGCCGGGAGGTGCTGCCGGAGTTGTCCCCGCCCCAGCACGGAGGGGACATGCAGATGCGACATCAGCACCCAAAAAGCCTCATTCGGCAGTAAAATCCGGGCTAAACGAGTCCCAAAAACACCAGGGAGGGGAAAGGATCACGCAGGAGCGGGAGGGATGGCTTTTGGTGCGGGACGAGATGTTCCGGGGCTCCGAGGCTGAGCACGGAGCAGCTGCCTTTGCTCTCCGGAGCGCTGGGGCACCGCGCCCGCCTCCCCTCCCTGCCGGGGAGGAGGGTGAGCCTCGGCTGGAGGGGTCAGCCGAGCAGGGGAAGGGTCCCCGCACCTCAACCCCTTCCTCCATCCCCCAGGTTTGGTTCCAGAACCGCCGGGCCAAGTGGCGGAAACGGGAACGCTACGGGAAAATCCAGGAGGTGAGAGACGGCACCGGGAGCTGCTCCCGCACTGCCAGGGGAGGGGTCCGGTGCCACCGCACCTCTGGGTGCCCCACAGCACCCACCCCCGCCTCCTGCCCCCCATCACCCACCCCTGCCCCTCCTGCCCCACCCTTGGGAAAAGCGCGGCCCGGGAGGAAGGGAGAGGAGGGAGGATCGCATTTTACCCCACGAGGAAGATGCTGCTTTATGTCCCACTCCATTTCCCACGGGGACGCCCCCTCTGGGGCAGGTTTTGGGGTGCTCCCCCTGAAGATCCCCTTTAGCTCTCCCACAGCCAGCTGTGCTTCCTGCCCCCCTCCCCAGTATCGAAAAGCATAAAAATCATTTAAAACTCAATCCCTGGAGCCAAACTCTCCCGGGGGGAATATTTCAGCCAGGATTGAACCCGCCCCCCAAGGCCAGAAAACAGAGCAAAGGCATCGCCCCCTTTGCACCCCATGGGTGGGGGAGGATGAGGGGGGATCAGGGGAATCCAGCAGGGCTGAGAGGGATCCCAAGTGGGGTAAGAGCAATCCTGAAGGGGGAGTGGGATCTGAGGCAGAACGGGGGGAGGAAAACTGAGCAGGGCGTGATGTCCCCACACTCATTTTGGGCTGCTTTTTCTTTTTCTTTTTTTTCTTTTTTTTTTTTTCCTTTTTTTTTTTTTTGTTGTTGTTGTTGTTTGGTTTTTCGTTTGTTTTGTTGGGGGTTGTTTGTTTGCTTGTGGGGTTTTTTGTTTTGGTTTGGGTTTTTGGGGGGAGGTTTTTTGTGGTTTTTTTGTTGTTGTTTGGGTTTTTTTGGGTTTTTTGTTGGTTTTCTGGGTTTTTTGTTTTTGGTGGGGTTTTTTTGGGGGGGGGGTTGGGGGTTTACTTTGTTTTTTTGAGGGGGGTTGTTGTTTTTTTGTTTTGGTTTTGGGTTTTTTTTGTTTGTTTTTTTTTGTTTTGTTGTGGGGTTTTTTGGGTGTTTGTTTTTTGGGTTTTTTTTTGTTTGTTTGGGGTTTTTGTTTTTGTTTGTTTGTTTGTGGGTTTTTTGGGGTTTTTTTTGTTTTGTTTTGTTTCTTTCTTTGTCATTTCAGCTGCAGAACAACCTGTGGCCGAGCCCTGGCAGCCCCCCGGGGCTGCTGCCCCCCGAGAGCATCCCATCCCCCTGCATGTCCCCGTACCCCCCCCCTGCTGCCAGCAACGGCTTCGTGGGCATTCCCGCTTCCCCGGGCCCCCACCCCGGCCTCAACAGCCTCTACTCCCTGCACGGGCTGCCCCCCCCGGCCCTGGCCCCCCACCCGCCCCCCCAGCACGAGTACAAGGCGCCCCCGCTGCTGCCGGCGAGGATGAAGAGCAAAGAGGGGCCCGGGGCTCTCCTGAACTGGGCCACATGATCCCCCCGCGGGATGGACACGGAGCCCCCTCCCCAGCCCCAGCCCCCCGGAGCGTGTCCCCCACCCCACCCGGCACCAGGCAGCGGGGTCGGGGTGCTGGGGTCGCCTTCCCCCCCTCTCTGCGCCCCCCGAACTTCCCCGCACCCCCCGCGCTGCCGCTGTCCCGGAGCGCCCCCGAGAGGGGCTCCGAGGGGAGCTGTGGGGAGGAGAAGGAGGCGCCCCCAAAGCCAGGCTGGCACCGGGGACCCCAGAAATGACAGCCCAAAATACCGCAGCCCCCCACCCCGGGCTTTGATGGGGATTCCCGGTGGTTTCCCCCCCTCCCCGCCCCCGGCACTGCCAGCCGCGGGTGTGGCTGAGGAGGGGTCTGTGCCTGTGAGGAGCACTAGGACAGGGGACATTTGGGGACAATTCTCACCTCCCCAGCTGAAATTTGGCCGCTCGACCCCTGCCTAGTGCAAGCAGCAATGGCAGAGATTGGGCTCTTGCTCTCCCAGTCCCGTACTGGGCACTGACTGGGACAGCTGCTGCTGCTGCTCGGGGGGGACCGGGGGCACGGCCAAGGAGCCCCAAAGCCCCTCCCAGAGCATCGCAGCTCCTTCTGCTCCCTCGTGGAGGGGAAGCGAGGCCCTGGCACAGCTCCTGGCAGCCCCTGGCACGGGCAATAAATCCATGAGGTGGGGGTGAGCAGGATCCCAAATTCCAGGGATGCTCTGGTAGCCCTCAGGAAGGTGTTTCAGTCCCAGCAGCTGGGAACCCTCCTGGTGTTGGGGGCACGACTGGGGTCGATTCGGGGTGGAGGGGGGGGTTCTGCATTCTGCAGGGTTCTGCAGGTTACTGGTGGTGCCTGCAAGGCCAGTCCTGGGGGAGGGGGGCACCTCATTGTACCCAACCTGGTTCATCTGCTCTGGGGGTCCCCAGGGGGGCTCCCCGAGTCCCCCCAGGAGCCAGCATGTCCTGTCCCCCCCCCCTTCACCTCCCCCACTGCAGGGGAACACCAAAAAGTGAAGGAACAACCCTGCTGACCCCAGCAGCAGGAGATGCTGGGACACCCCCAGGGACACTCTTGGGCCAAATCCCCTCCCCTGCAAAACCTGCAGTGCCCCCCTGCCCCAGCTCCCACATGCTGGGGGGTGGGGGGACACCCCTGTGGGGCACCTGGACCCCCTCGGGGAGGCACCAAACCTGCAGTTCCAGCCCCAGGTGTGCAGCCTGGCCCTGGCACCCTGGGCACAGCCTGGCCAGTGGGTGCCCCCAGGAGGCCACCCAGGGCTGCCCACCCCTCCCACCCAGGACATCTCACACACCCCCTCCCATCAGCAGGGACTTTGCTACTCATTTCTAAACAATAAACCACATCTTTCATAAGTTAATCATGGCTCCAAGCAGCCCTATAAACCAGGGAGGCTGGGGGTGGAGACTCCCAGCAGGCTCCTCAGGCCGGCTCTGGTGCTGGGAGCGGGGTCTGGGATGGTGCTGGGTGCCAGGGGTGGGTGCAGGAGCCTGGGGGCACATCTGGGGGGTGAGGTCAGGCTGCAGCACTGGGCATCCACATGGACCTGGAGCTCCAACTCCGTGTCACCCCTGGCTGAGGGGGCAGAGGGCAGGATGGGGACAGCTCCAGGCAGGGATTAAGGGTGTGTTACTGTCCGTGCTGAGCCCACAGAATTTCTCTGATGTCTCAAAAGGCTGAGTTTGCTGCCTCCAGGCCCGGGGCTGAGCATCCCCACAGTTGGATTTGCTCCTGGAGCTCCACAGGCTCAGAAGCCCAGCAGGTGATGGGGTGGAATTGGGGCTGTCCCAGGCTCCCTCTGCCCAAAACCATCTCTGCAAATTCCTGCCTCAAATCAGGGGGAACCCTACAGGATTTCATCCCCCAGGGCTGCTGCTGCCCCTCTGCCAGGGAAACTGAGACCAGGCAGTGTGCAAAGCCAAATTCTGGCAGGATTTGGTGACAGGATCCTCCACTGGGAGCAGGGATCGAAGAAAATCCCAGTGGTAACAGCGCCCTGGTGTCAGAAACGCCAGGACAGAGCTGGGGGCGGGTTCAGTGAATGGGACAGGGAAATACGTGCAAGAACCTGCTCCCCCCCAGGCCATCAGCCCTGGCTGCAAGGTGAGACTAAACCTCCTGGTGAGGGGCCACATACCCCCTGGGATTTGAGGGATGAGTGGGGACAAGGACACAGGATGAGGAACTCTCATCCCAGCCCAACTCCAGGCAGGAGGGACAGGGACACGGACAGAGCCCAGGCACGCTTGGGCCAGAGGTATCACCAAATATATATAATATATGTACAGCTCCTGCAGCCCTCCTGGGCTGGCCCTGCCCCTCAAGCCCCCTCCAACCCCCCAGAGGGGCTGGGCAGGGCCAGCCTGGTGTCCCACCCAAGGACCCCACTCCCACCTGCTCCCCCTTCTTGGCTGGGGGGGCACGAGAAGGGTGGTGCCTCTGAAAGCAGCACACGGGGCAGGCAGAGACCCCCCACCCAACAGGAAACCCCCTCAGCTTTGGAGGCAGAGGGGCAGGATGTGGTCTCAGCCAGGAACCCCCCCAAGCTCCATCCTCTTCCCAAGCCCACCACGACCACGCAGCCACCCCACAGACCCCCCTACACCTCGCTCCCCCTGCCCCGCGGCAGCAGGGCAGCCTCGAGTTCTCCGTGTCCATCACTGCAGCAGCTCCTCCCAGGAGATGGGCCGGGAGAAGACCTCCCTCTCCAGCCAGAGGTCGTAGTTGACCTGGAAATCCTCGGGCAGGTCCACGCGCTGGCCCAGCACGCTCTGCAGGCAGTTGTCCACGGGCAGGAAGTCGGGGTTGCCGTGGGCGCGGTCGTAGCGCCGCGCGTTGAAGCGCTCGATGCTGGCGCGCAGGGCACACTCCTCCGCCTGGAAATCCCAGGGCCGGGCGTCCAGGTCTGGGGGACAGGGAGGAGATGGGTCAGAGCACAGCTGGGGGACTCCTCAGCCAGCTGTCTTGGGTTATGGAACCAAAAGTGTGTTCTATTTTCATCTGTTAAAAGCAGTTGAGGAGATGGTTTTCTTTCTCTCTTGTAACTCAAGGGGGGAGAGGCTGCAGGCTTTCTGATAATGGGCCATTAACACCTCCCCAGGCTGTACCCCTGCATTCCATCATCCCATGGTGAGATGCATCACATCCCCCTGGCAGTGAGGGGGCAGGCAGTTTTCTGTCTGGATAAAACTGAGACACAGGGACCCAAAAGCTGCGAGCTTCACCTGATTTTTATGGGAGGAAGACTGGACCCCTCCCCACCACCACCAGACCCCTTTTACCATCACTGGACCCTGGTTCTACAGGATCATCTCTACTCTACCAGAACCACATCTGCCACTCCAGGAGGACTCACTTTGGGACTGCTCCCAACCCCCTGACCAACAGGGTGTCAGGCTGTAGCTCTGACTCTGTCAGGGTTCTCAAAAATTGTTGTTTGTTTGTTTGCTGGTTTGGTTGGGTGGTTTTGTTTTCTACTACATTTGTATTGTTAATATTCCCAGTAAAGAACTGTTATTCCTATTCCCAAATCTTTGCCTGAAAGCCCTTGATTGCAAAATTATAATTTGGCAGGGGTGAGGGGTTTACATTCCTCATTCCAAGGGAAACCCCAGCTTTCCCTGGCAGATCTCTGTCTTTCCAAACCAAGACAGATTTTGGCGCCCAACGTGGGGCACGAGGGCAGTGAGAGACACCAGCCCAAAGCCCTGGGGTGGGGTGGGTGTTTAACCCCAGCCAGACTGAGCCCCACGCAGCCGCTCGCTCCCTTCCCCAACCAGCCTGAGCAGGGAAGAATCAGGAGGGTAAAAGCTGGTGGGTTGGGATGAAGACAGCTTAATAAAAAAAAAAAAAAAAAAAAAAGCAAAAGCTGTGCACACAAGGAAAGAAAAAGAAGGAATTCATTCCCTGCTTCCCACGAGCAGGCAGGTGTTCAGCACCTTCAGGAGAACAGGGCCCCATCCCAGGGATGGGGACTTGGACAACAAACAGCACCACTCCCAACATCCCTCAGTTCCTCCTTCTTCCCCCCACTTTACATTCTGAGCAGGATGTCCTAGGGTCTGGAATATCCTTTGGTTCTCTCTCCTCCCAACAACCCAAAGGTCTTTGTAGGTACTTGCAACAAAGCACAGAGCCAGGAGCTGCCAACAGCTCCACCCCAGCACAGGCACAGCACCAGCACCACCTCCCAACATTCCCAACCCATCAAACACATGGAGCAGGCAAGTCCCTGGGAGGGGACAACAGGCCAGCTGACCAAATCAGCCAAGGGAATATTCCAGACTCTGTGATGTCAGATCAGATACCAAAGCTAAGGAAAGGAGGAGGAATGATGGGGCATTTGTTATTTAGAACATATGCCTTCCAGAGCAGCCGCTCCACGTGCTGCAGCCCAGCTTCCTGGAAGCGGCTGAACATCACGTGCTGATGGGAAGAAGAGAACAAACCCGTTTTATTCTGCTCTCGCTGTACTAAACTACCCTCATCTCAACCTAGAGGTCACTTCCCATCTGATCTTCTCTGCCCTGTCCAGCTGGGGAAGGGAGCGACAGAGCAGCTCAGTGGGCACTTGGCCAAGCCCAACCAGCCAAGGTCCACCAAGGTCATCCCAGTGCACCTGCCCAAGCCCCGGGCAGCACAGGGGAGCTCAGGGCACAGAGCCTGGCGGGCTGGGAATGCCAGGGATGCCCCCAGGAACACCAGGACGTACCGTTGCCGTAGGCCCAGTCGTCGTTGAGGCGGTGCCGCACTTTCTGGTAGATGGCTGACATGGTCTTCATGTTGCTCTTCCTCCACTGCCGGCCCAGGTACTTGGTCTGCACCTTGAGCAGCTTCAGCACGTAGAGCTGCATCATGGCCTGCTTCACCTTCAGAGCCCGCTTCAGGATGGGCGCCGACTTGAACACCACCAGCATCTGCCAGAACATCCCCAGATCCCAGATGGGATGGATTCCTGTGCCCAGCCCTCCCTCCTCCTCGCTCCCCACCGAGCGCTGGGTTGTCCCAAGTTGTCTCCCCAGTGCAGGTGCCTGGCCATGCCGAGCTCCAGAACGCCCCCAGGCCTCACCATGGTGCGGGAATGCTTCCACTTGGTCAGCTTGTTCAGGATGCGCAGGAGGTTGATGCAGGAGAAGAGGTTCCGCCAGCAGAACTGGTTGTTGTCTCCAGCTTCCTGTGGGGAAGGAGAAGCAGGGTGAGGCAAAGCACTGGAGTGGGAATGGGGAGAGGCTGTGGAGCCAGTTCCGAAGGGGATAGCACAGCTTGTGGGCATGGAATCATCCAGTCATGGAATTGTTAAGGTTGGAAAAGCCCTCTGAGATCATCCAACTGTTCCCCCCAGCACTGCCAAGGCCACCAGTAATTCCTGTCCCCAAGTGCCACATCCACACTCACACATTTTTTGAACACTTCCAGGGATGGTGACTCCAACATTGCCCAGGCCAGCCTGTACCAGTGCCTGACCATCCTTTTCACAAAGGGTTTTTCTCCAATATCCAACCTGAACTTCCCCTGGCACAGCTTGAGGCCGTTTTCTCTTGTCCTGTCCCTTGTTCCCTGGGACCAGAACTTGAACCCCCAGCTGCCCCCTCCTGTCAGGGAGTTGTGCAGAGCCCCTGAGCCTCCTTTTCTCCAGGCTGAGCCCCTTTCCCAGCTCCCTCAGCCTCTCCTGGTGCTCCAGCCCCTTCCCCAGCTCCATTCCCTTCTCTGGACACACTCCACCCCAGCAGACACCTGCCATCCCCATCCTCCTCCCCAAAACCCCAGCAGCACCAGGGGCCGAGCACGGGAGAGCTGAGGGTGCAAGGGCTGGGTGCTGGAGCCCTGCTGCCTCCCTGCATCCCAAATTCCCCTGGGAAGCACCCCAGGAGGGGCACAGCAGGAGGACTCACCAGGCTCTCTGCCGTCAGCTCCGGCAGCTCATGCACAACACAGTAGGGATAGTCCAGCACGGAGATGCTGCAGGAAGGAGAGGGCTGGTCGTGCTGTTCCCCCAGATCCCCCCTGGCCTGGGGGCAATGCAGCCCCCACCTCCCACCCACTGCAGATGGGCTGTGGTGTGAACTTCCCAGGTCTGCCTGAACCACTGCCAGGGAGAGACTGTGGAGGGGCTAAAGAAACAGCGACCCCTCCCCATATCCCCCAGAAATGCAGGTGGGCAGCCTTCTCCCTCACCTGTTCTTGGCAGTGATGTAGGACATGATGTTCTGGTTGAAGAACTTGAGGATGAGTGGGATGCAGTTGGCAAAGACCAGGTGCTGGGCCATGTACTCAAACTGGGGAGGAGAAACGTGGGTGAACAGGGACCCCTTGGGGTCCTGCCTTGCCCAACGACCCAGGGGCACGGCTGGATCCCACCTCACCTGGTAGATGTGGTTAAGCTTGAAGTGTTTGAGCAGGAGCAGCAGCACGGCAGAGATGGCCTTGACAATGATCTCCTTGTGCCGATTGACATCCACACCCAGCTTCATGCTCTGCAGCACCGTGGTCCTGGGGACACAAGGGATTGGAACAGGAGCAATTCTTCCCTCTCAAGGTGGCACAGGTTGTCCAGGGAAGCTGTAGCTGCCCCATTCCTGGAAGTGTCCAAGCCCAACGTGGACTAGTGGAAGGTGTCCCTGCCAATGGCAGGGGCTGGAACTGGACGAGCTTTGAGGTCCCTTCCCACCCAAAACATTCCATGATTCCACAGTCCTTGGGCTGGGGCAGGGTCTGCCCCTCCCAGCTCCTGCAGGGTGCAATCCAGGGCAGAGCAGGGACACATCCCCCAAGGAACCCCAGCCCAGGTCAGTTCCCCAGCTCCCTCCTTCCCACCCCCAGCCAGCTCTTCTGCTCCACGGCCACTCACGGCATCTCCTCGGGCAGGACATCTGCCAGGATGTTGATGGAGTCTGTCTTGGCTTTGGAGGTGGGGGCTGCAGCCAGGAGGATCTTCAGAAGAGCAATCTGGGAAGAAGGGAGAAGATGGAGGGGGAATGGGAGCTGCAGGGCATGGCCACACACCCTTTCCCCACTGCAGGAGGGAGGAATAAAGCAGGGAGGAATAAACGGGTGAAAACTTGGGATGCATCACTGGAAAGGGACTGATCCAAGGGATCCCAGTGCTCCCCAGCTCACCATGTACTGGGGCAGGCTGGGCAGCAGGCCCTGGTACAGGATCTCAGCAGGAACTTGCTCCACTTCCTCTTCCCCCTGGTGACAGGAGAGACCAGAAAACCTCATCTCAGGAGCTGCCACCAGCACCGTGGAGCATGAACCCAGGGGCAGGATACCCCCAACCCCCTCTGCCCCAGAGAAACCCCTCCCCAGCAAAACAAACCCCTCAACCCTGCCAAAAAGCCTGGCAGGACCAAGTGCCCCCAGCTGCCAGCCCAGGATCTCCATCCCATCCCTTCCCAATCCCACACTCACCCCGGAGAGCGGGGAGCGCAGGAACTCCTCTTCCATGTGCACCTGCACCTCAGCAATGGACGTGTACTTGTGCTGCAGGGGGACAGGGCAGGGTCACCAGGGCCCCCCAGGGCTGCCCCCAGCCCCAGCCTGCCCCCAGCACCCTGTTCCATCCCTTCTGCCCCTGGGGTGACCTGTGGAGATGTGCAGACTGGGAGCTGCTGGGCTCAGCTGTGGGACAAGGCCATAGGGAAGGGATGGAGACATGAGGAAAGGGATAAAACCCCTTAAGGAAGGGATTGAGCCCCCTAAGGAAGGGATGGAGCCCCTTAAGGAAGGGATGGAGCCCCCTAAGGATATTACAGGAATATCACATATTCAGGAGTATTACAGGAAGGGATGGAGTCCCCTAAGGAAGGGGCTCAGACAACCTGTGAGTCCAGGATGAGATGAAAGCTTAAGGCTGCTCTCCCATCAATGGGTGGAGGAAAGGGGAAAATGGTCAGGAAAATCCACCCTGAGCTGTGGTGGGAGCAGGGAGATGGGGCAAGGGGCACGCACAGAGCAGCAGGGGCTGGAGGAATTCCTTAACTCACCAGCTTCAGGGTGCGGATGCTCTCATGGATGGGCCTGGGCAAGCCCACCACGGTGTTGGTGTCACTGGAGGAGAGAAAGAGCCAGGCTGGGAGCAGGGCTGAGCACCCAGGGGTTGGGCAGAGACCACCCAGGGATGAAGCCACAGACCAGCCAGTCAAGGCCTTCCCTGCTGCCACGAAGAGACAAAAGCAGCCCCCAAACTGGCCTCTCCCACGGCCCCCCCATAATGACAGCGCTGGGCTGGCTCTGCACCCACCTGCCCAGCGTGTAGCCGATGAATTTGCTGCGGCTGGATTCCAGGAACATCTCAATGTCCTTCTCCCTGCAGCAAAGAGAGAAGGGAAGAGTCTGGAAGGTGCCCAGCCGGGCACAGGGAAAAGCCTTATGGTCAGGTAAAGGGTGCTCGGCCAACCCCACAAGAAAACAGCCATCGAGGTGACCACCCCATCCCAAAGACCTTCCCTACATCCCTGCTGAGATTCCCAACATGTGACCACCCCATCCCAAAGAGCTTCCCTCCACCCCTGCTGAGATTCCCAACATGTGACCACCCCATCCCAAAGACCTTCCCTCCACCCCTGCTGAGATTCCCAACATCCAACAGCTTCCATTTCCCTGACCCTGCTCCAGTTCTCCACAGATGGAGCCCCCCCGGACTCACCGGACCTTGGGGGCCCAGGGCAGCCCCTTGGGGCAGGTGATGCGGTCGCTGGGGGGGTGCTGGGTAGGGGGAGGCATCACTTCATCCCGTTCCAGGGGGAAGGTCTCTCCCTCCAGGCTGTTATCATCATCATTTTCCTCTTCTTCCTCGCGGGAATCGTCAGCTTTGTACGGATCCCGCTCGTTGAAGGCATCGAGGTTATCCTGCTTGATGAGGGCCTGGAGCAGGGGGAGAGACAGAGAGAGAGAGAGAGAAGGGAATATCCCAAAAGCAAGCCCAGAGCCTGGCAGTGCCCTCCCTGGTGCCCCTGTCCCCACCTTGTGCTCCCTGCGGCCGCGTTTCTGCTGCTGCTCGATGAGGTCGGAGGCGGAGGCGGGCGGGGAGGCCGCGCGCATGTTGCGGATCACCTGGATGCTGTCCTCGGGCAGCGGAGGGAGCCCCAGCATCTCCCTCTTCTCTGCCTTCATGCTCTGCAGCTCCTCAAACCCCCCCAGAGTGCACTGCAAGGCAGACCACGGCATGCTGAGCATGGAGGGGGGGGCTCCAGGGGCATCCACACCTGCCCTTGCCAAGCGCACTTTGCAGGCTCACAGAACCGTTCAGGTTGGGAAAGCCCTCTGAGATCACCGAGTCCAACTGCTCCAATGTCCCCCACACCTACGTGTTCTTTAAATCCCCCTGGGGATGGTGACTCCAACGCTGTCCTGGGCAGCCTGTGCCAATGCCTGACCACTCTTTCCATGAAAAGAAATTCCCACTAGCCAACCTAAACAGCCGCTGGCACAGTTTGATGTCATTCTCTCTCGTCTTGCCCCTTGTTCCTTGGGACCAGAGTCTGATCCCCTCCTGGCTGCCTCCTCACATCAGGGAGTTGTGCAGAGCCAGAAGGTCCTTCCTGAGCCTCCTTTTCTCCAGGCTGAGCCCCTTTCTCAGCTCCCTCAGCCACTCGACCCTTCCCCAGCAACGTTCCCCTCCCTGGACACGCTCCAGCCCCTCAAAGTCTCTCTTGTCCTGAGGGGCCCAAATCCTTCCCCAGGGTTTCAAGTAGGAGCTGCCTGTCCTGTGCTCCTCTTGCCATTGAGAGAGGCAGGAGGGACAGGAGGATGTCCAGGCATCCACAACTGCAGTGTTCAGAGCTTTCCTTTCCCCAGCCAGGGTCTATCCTTAGTATCCAGCTCCAGACACCAATATCCAATGCTTCCCTATGGAGGAAAACCTGGGATTGGGTTTGAAGCAAAACTGAACACCAGAACAAGAGGATGGAGCAATTACAGCCAACTCTGAGGGCAGAATCCCCTCCTCTGCCAAGTATCAAACCACACATCCCACACCCCATGGCCTCTCCTTACCAGCACAGTCTTCCAGAGCAGAAGCAGCACCTTCTTCATGGGGAAGTGCGGAGCATGGCCACTGCAGAATTTGGTCACCATCCCAAAAAGCATGACAGAGAAGGGCTCGTTGTTGTACAGGGGGGCTCCTGGAACCACACAGCACCATCAGCCAGGAATTCCTCATCCTTGGCCTCACCCCAATCATCAGCACCACCAGCTCCTGCACACTCCTCCCCCATCAGCTCCAAGATCCTCACCTCATCCCAGACAGCTCCCTCTCCCCTTCCAAGGCCTCGTAAATGCCATAATTTCTTACCTCTATGTTGAGAGGAAACAACAGCTCCAATATTCTGGGGTTTTTTTCCCAGGGAGAGAGCACCCAGCAGCAGAAAAGGCTGGATGGCTTCCTCTGCTCACCTCCCTCTGCCCCCCAAGCTGAGCAGAAACCAACCCAGTGCTGTCAGTTGTTGCAGCCGATATATGTGGTAGGAGCAGTCGACACTGCACTTGCACTCGAGGTGCTTCATTAGAATCATCAGAAGGCTTCCAGTATCAGCATCTTGATATTCAAAAAAGTCTCCCGTACCTTTTCTCTGTATCCTCTAAGAACAGCTCCTTCAGCTCTGGCTCTGGCACAGCTGCCTAACCCTGTCTGTCCCAGGTACAGCAGCTCACCTTTTCTCTCCCTTGCACAACCTCCTGTCCCTACATCTTCACAGCACAGCCAGCAGACTCCAACTGAACCCTTCCCAGCTCACTCACTCTTTATCATGCCCATGGCTGTGAGGGCAAGGCTGTTTCTACTCTAGGATAACTAGCACAGCTGTAACATATCAGAGGGGAGACTGCCCTCAGCAGCATCTCTTTTTGTCTCCCCACAGAGCCAAATGCCATGTCACTGTCCCCAGCCCTGGCAGCTCCATCCCAGCTCCTGCTCCTCACCCAGCTCTGCTCGGAAGGTTTGCCTCATGCTCTTCCACTCGGGCTTGTCCCCCTCGGCCTCCTGGCGCACGGTCTCCACAATCAGGTACATGATGTTCAGCAGCACCCTGCAAAAGCCAGGGCAGCTGAATCTCAGGGGCTTGGATCAGTTATCAGTTATCAATTATCAGTTATCCATTATCAGTTATCCATTATCAGTCATCACTGTCAGCACCCAGGGCTCAGGGAGAAGCTGGAGCAACCCAGATCACATCCAAAATTCATGTACCTGCTCCACACCACCACACATGCACTGGGGGAAAAAAAAGTCTCTGCAAGCCCAAACAGGAAAAAAACCTGCTTTCCCAAATTTTACTGCTTTGATATCCCCCATCTGTCCCATTCCTGCTGTGCAGGCCAAGCACGACAGACACGCCTGGAAACTTTCAGAGCTGGGACAGCTCTGGGACCCCTTCCAGTGCCTGTCTCAGCCTCCCAAAGCTCCTCAAAAACCCTGGTGCCCCTCCTGGTGCCTCCATTCCCAGGCCATACCTGAGGTCGGTGCTGTCAGCCAGGGAGATGGCCGGTTTCCTCACGGCACTGGAACACGCCGCGCTGTTGCTGCAGAGGGAGAACAGCTCAGAGGGAATCTGGGGGAATCCAGACTCTGCCATGGGCACTCCACGTGCCAGCTGCAAACCCTGAGACAGACACTGCTGCCAGGAGCTCCCTGCTCCCAGTGCAGCTGCAGGAGGAGGAGCAGAGCTGCCTGGCAGTTTGATTCATTGGGAATTTCAGGAGAAATCAGGTGTAATCCTAATTACACATCCACCCAGGACAACAGGAGCCACTCTGCTGCATGCAGGAATCAGATGAGGGATAGATGGATCGATAGATAGATAGATAGATAGATAGATAGATAAGCTTCTGTACTATAAGCTTTTGTGCCATAAAGCAGAAAAACTCCTCCCAAGGAGGAGCAGAGCTGCCTGGCAGTTTGATTCACTGGGAATTTCAGGAGAAATCAGGTGTAATCCTAATTACACATCCACCCAGGACAACAGGAGTCACTCTGGTGCATGCAGGAATCAGATGAGGGATAGATGGATCCTCCCAAGGAGCTCCAGAGCTACTCCTGACGTGTTTTCCTGCAGTACTCACTCAATCTCCATGTTCAGCAGCTCCACCAAGGCGTTGAAGGTTCCCACTTCCAGCAGGAGGAAGATGTTGTACCTCATCCATGCCTGGACCTCGGCCTCGGAGCTGCACTCCCCGAAGGTGCCTGCCAAGAGAGCCTGCTGATCCCAGCTCCACGGGCCCTCCCACAGCAGCCCAGCACTGCCTGGGGAAAACACACCCTTCAAACCCAGGGGAAAACTGGAATGCAGGGGATGGAACTGCCCTCCTCGGGTAATGCATTCCAGCTCTGCAGAACTGGGGTAGCACAGGGAGATCAGACAAATTTGGGGCCCAACTGCTCTAAACTATCCGGTCCCATGAGATTCAGCTTCCTTCCAGACATCCCAGGCGGAATCAAAACCCCAAGGAATGAAAATTCTTCAAAATATTACATATTAAAATAATTAGTAATTATCGTATCATATTAATACTGTATAGTCATTATATTGTATATTGATATATTACATACAATACATATAAAACATATTGTGTATATATTACATAGTATATAAAATATATAGTATATTATATAATATATAATATATAATATATAATATGTAATATGTAATATGTAATATATAATATACAATACATTATATATAATGTATAATGTATAATGTATAATGTGTATAATATACTATATATTATATTAATATAGACTATATAAGATATGTAATATATAAAATACATATAGCATTTAAAATACAATGTATATAATGTATCAATATATACACAATGTATTATATGTAACACATAACATGTAATATATGTAATATTCAATAGACGGTATATTACATATTATATGTATTGTAGATTATATTGTATTATGTACTATTTATAGTATATGCATAATTAAATATTTTTATGTACATACTATACATATGAGATTATATTGTACCCTCATGTATAGTATATACATCAAAATATATAATATGTATATTATATGTAATACATATTATAATTATAATTATAAATATAATTATAATATAATTATATTACTGTAATTATATAAATAATTTAATTATAATTACAATATAATCTACAATACATATATTATATAATACAATATATATTATACTATGTATAATGCAAAAGTATATATTACATATTGTATATTATATAGTCAATGTATTATATATAATGCATTAAATATATATTATATATATAATTATAAAAACTACAACTTTAAAGGAGTTCTATATTATTTAAACATACACTATATATAAAACAGTCAATGTAGACAACATAACACATATAATTGTATATCTAATTGTATAACTATATTGTACGATATATACAATATATACTTGTGATATAGATTAGCTATATCACAATATAACCCATTTAATGGACTTAGCAGTGGGGTAAACAAGGGGCAGCAGAGGCACAATATCACAATGTAACTATCACTGTAACCATCTGTCACTATGTAACTATCACTATAAAATTAGCTATCACAATATATTGTACAATATATATAATATATACTTGTGATATAGATTAACTACATGACAATATAACCCATTGCATGGACTCAGCAGTGGGGCAAAGGAGGGGCAGAGGCACAATATCACAATACAATGACCTATCACTACAACCATCTATCACTATATAACTACCACTCTAAAATTAACTATCACAACATAATCCATTACTATATTGTACAACATATATAGCATATACTTATATAGATTAACTACAGGACAATATAACCCATTGTACAGACTCAGCAGTGGGGCAAAGGAGGGGCAGGGGCACAATATCACAATGTAACCATCTATCACTGTAACTAACTATCTATCTATCTATCTATCTATCTATCTATCTATCTATCTATCACTATATAACTCCCACTATAACTATCACTATAAAATTAGCTAGCACAATATAATCCATTACGATATTGTACAATATATGTAACTTATAGAGATTAACTACATGACCCATTTAATGGACTTAGCAGTGGGGCAAAGGCACAATATCACAATACAACCATCTATCACAATATAACCATCACTATAACCATCTATCACTATATAACTACCACTGTAACTATCACTATAAAATCAACTATCACAACATAATCCACTACGATATTGTACCATATATATAGCATATACTTATATAGATTAACTACAGGCCAACATAACCCATTTAATGGACTCAGCAGTGGGGCAAACAAGGGGCAGAGGGACAATATCACAATATAACTATCTATCACTATAACCATCTATCACTATATAACTATCACTATAAAATTAGCTAGCACAATATATTATACAATATATATAATATATACTTGTGATATAGATTAACTACAGGATGATATAACCCATTTAATGGGCTCAGCAGTGGGGCAAAGGAGGGGCAGAGGCACAATATCACAATACAATGACCTATCACTACAACCATCTATCATTATATAACTCCCACTCTAACTACCCCTCTAAAATCAACCATCACAACATAATCCACTACGATATTGCACCATATATATAACATATACAGATTAACTACAGGACAACATAACCCATTGTATGGACTTAGTAGTGGGGCAAACGAGGGGCAGAGGCACAATATCAAAATGTAACCATCTAACCAACTAGCACTGTAACTATCACTATAAAATTAACCATCACAACATATTCCACTACGATATTGTACCATATATATAACATATACAGATTAACTACAGGACAACATAACCCATTGTATGGACTTAGTAGTGGGGCAAAGGAGGGACAGAGGGACAATATCACAATATAACCATCTATCACTATAACCATCTATCACTATATAACTATCACTATAAAATTACCTATCACAATATATTGTACAATATATATAATATATACTTGTGATATAGATTAACTACAGGCCAACATAACCCATTTAACGGGCTCAGCAGTGGGGCAAAGGAGGGGCAGAGGCACAATATCACAATGTAACCATCTAACCAACTACCACTGTAACTATCACTATAAAATTAACCATCACAACATAATCCACTATGATATTGTACCATATATATAACATATATAGATTAACTACAGGCCAACATAACCCATTTAATGGACTCAGCAGTGGGGCACAGGAGGGGCAGGTGTCACCTTGTGCCACGTAGAGGATGGCGCGGGCCACGCGCAGCCGCCTCTCGCGCGCCGTCACCTCCAGCCCGTCCAGCAGGCGCATGGCGTGGGTGCGGTGCTGCGTCCGCTCCAGCTCCGGCCACTTCTTGTCCCGCACTGCAAAGCAAGGCAGGCTGTGGCTGTGGGAGGACACAACCAAGGAGACGCCGACTCGTTCAGAAGGGCTGCGGACTCCACAGAGGAGGAGCCGCCAGGTTTATTTCCCAAGCTTATTTTATACTTTTTACCAATGTGCCCTGTTGCTTCGCTTATCTTTCTCTGGCCCAGCCTGGGCCCCCAGCTGCTCTGATACGCCTCAACAGTACCTGTTGGTGAGATCTTGGCTCTGCAGGCAGTTCTACTTACGCTGTCATGGCTGTGGTTAGAAAGAGGGGACTCTCCGAGGCTTTCAGGGAACAGAGGTTTTATTCGGGGGGTCAGGGGATCCCCCAGCCTCAGTCCGGTGTCTCCAGAGAGACCACGAACCTCGGGCTGCAGGGGGTTTTTGTTCAGGACAGTTCAAAGGGTGTACAAACCAATGAAACAATCCAAACCATACATGCCAGCTAGATTACTTAAACACTAACAAATCCAAAATAGATTTGGGAGTGGTCTCAAGGGGTTCTGCCAACCAGTGGCCGAAACTCTTGGACCTTGAAGATAAGAATTCCGTGATGGACAGAGGGAAGAATCATACATAAAACAGGAATGGGACAGGGAGAAGAACCAATAGGAAGGAGTCTCCAAGCAGAGACTCAGGTTGTCTTAGAAACCCTTATCAAACTATGATAAGAATACATCCTAGGGCAAGAGGCTCTTTCAAGGTATCCACTACACTAAAATTACAATCAAAAAACTATCCTATGTTCCTAACTAAAACTTAGAAAACATTTCTTGCAAACCCACAGTGCCCACCAGTTACTGATACGGCACAAAGCGGGGCTCGGTTGCTGCGCTCCAGCTCGCTCGGTCTATTGCTCACAGAACACCAATGTGGTGGATAGTAAAATGGTGACTTATTGAAACTTGCACAGAGTTTTTATAACTTTTGCTACCAAAACTCTACCTGTCTGCTTGGGTCATCTTTCATACGTGATTGGCTGACCCAGCAGGCCTACCAAGAAAAGCCTAACCTTATCACCTACCCGTACAGCCCGAAATTTTCCGGAACACCTACCCTAGCTGCTACACCCACCTCAGAGGTGGGACCTCTGGAACCAGTGGTCACTCGTGGAGACTATCAGGCAAAGTCCCTCCCATGGGAAAGCGTGTGGAAAACGTGTTAAGTTTACAAACAGCGTGACTTTGTGTTCCCAGTTCTGTCCTGGGAACAGAATCTCTCAAAACTAAAACATGACAGGCACAAACCGTGGCAACAGCAGGGGGGCTTTGGGCACCGTGTGGCACACACAAGGCAAAGGACCAACGCTCACACGTTGAGGTGTCCCAGGCAGAGAAAAATTTCTCTGTTTATTGTAGCTACGGTTTGTGCCTGCCATGTTTTGGTTTCTGGGAATTCAGGACAGAACTGCTCAACAAGGTTATGCTATTTTGTAAGCTAAGATGTTTTCCCACACTTTCCCATAGGAGGGACTTCGTGTGATGGTGTCTTCAAGTGACCAATGGTTCCAGGAGTCCCCACCTCTAAGGTAGGTGCTTTGTAAAAAGGTAAAAAATAGGTTTGGGCAATAAACTGGGGGGTCCCTCCTTGGGAGTCCGCAGCCTTCTGAATAAACTCACGTCCCCTCCTTCATGTCCCACAGCGACAGTTTATTTACAGCTTCAACATTTATAGAATTCCAGCAGTGACCATGGATTGGAGGAAGGAAAGCTTCCTCCTCAACCACACTGGGCAACCCCACAGTCCATCAGCAGTCTCCTCCTTATGAGAAGAATGTGAACATCGTTAGATTTCACAATAACAAAAGGTTATTTGTAGCCATGGTTCGTACTGGGATGTTTGGGTTTCTCTAAAACTCTTTCCCAGGCACTGTTCTCTCAACAAGAGACACGTTTTCCTGACTGTAACCTATGTTTACATTCCTTTCCCTAGGAGGGACTTCTTCTTGATGTCCCTCTGACTTGACCAATATGATTGAAGAAGTTTGTCTTTCTTCCACCCCTTGGGTGGTTCTTTGTAAAACAGCATAAAGGGAAGAAATTCCTGGGTAATAAAGATTGGAGTCATTTCAGCCTTCTGACCTCAGAGTCTGTGTCTGTTGCATTCCTTTTTGGGAATGGTCTCTCCTTCAAAAGCCCTCCAGAGCCTGTAAGCCTTGGTCTGACCCTACCTGTCCCTTATCTCTGACCTATGGCCCTTGGGCAGCTATCCCATCCCAGACCAGATAAAAACCCCTGCTCCTCCATGTTCTTCCTCTTTGCCCCTGGGATCCCTTCAGGAATAAAGCCTTGGAACACACCCTGAGGTAAGGAGTCTCTTTTGGATTTCTTTTCCCTGTCCTGAAGCCTTCCTCACCCAAAGCTCCCCAAATCTGAGCTAGCAGCCCGGCCAGGGGGGCGGAGGGGGGAAGAAAACTTCACGTGTTGTTGTTAATCTTAAACAGCGTCAGTTATTTATATAAAATTGTATCTGACTCCATGATAAAAGGTAAAAACAGAAGGCTAAAAATCAGACTAGAAAGCTCCTTAAAGGGCCAGAGGACAACAGCAAAAACCCAGACAAGACTGCACGGCCCCGCTGGGAGCGGCTGGGCGCAGCAGGGAGGGAGGGCGGCGCTGCTGGGGAAGGGCTCCTGGGATGTGTGATGGCTCAGGGGTGTCTCCTGCCCTTCAGCATCATGGAATGTCCCATTAGGATCATAGAGGCCAGCTCCTGGCCCTGCACAGGACAGCCCAAAATCTCACTGGGTCCCTGAGAGCGCTGTCCTGGAGCTCTGGCAGCCTCGGGGCCGTGCCCGTTCCCTGGGGAGCCTGGGCAGTGTCCCTCTGAGGAAAGAACCTTTCCCTGATATCCAGCCTGCCCTCCCCTGACAGAGCTCCAGCCCTTCCCTGTCCTGTCCCTGCTCACAAGGAGCTGCCCCTCCAGAGTAGCTGCAGATCCCAGTGAGCTCTGGCATCAGGCTCTGTAGTCACTGCCTGTCATGGTTGGGTTTTCTCAAGTTCTTTCCCAGGGACCCAAACTCGTAAACAAGGTCACACCTCTTAAACTCTCTTGTTTTCACATTTCTCTCCTACGGAGGGGCTTTGCTTGTTGACCCTTGGTATGACCAATGGTTCAAAGGATCCCACCTCTTAGGTGGGCACATTGTAAAAAGGTATAAAAATAGGTTCTGAGAATGAACCAGCCCCTTCTTGGAGCATCAGCCTTCTGAACCACGAGTCCATGTCTTTCTTTCGTGTCCAACAGCAACAAGGCTCCTCCTCTCCAGGAAGAGAAATCCCTGTCCCTGCCCAGGGAGAGAGGAACCCAGAAAAAGGCTCTTACTGTGGATCCTGAAGTCCTCCTCAAAGCATTTTCGGTTGAGCAGGAACTCTGGCCCCTCTGTGTAGCTGTACAGCTCTGCCAAAAGAGGAGAAGCTCCAAAAACCTGCACCGAGCTGCAGCTCAGCACTGGAAACTGCAGTTTTAGCCAAAATATCAAAATGTAACAAAACCCCACCCAGTGTCAGGCCAAAAATATTAATTACACATATCCTGTCCCTTTTAACATCAATACAGCGTTTAAATATAATAATAAAGTGATACTGGGATTGACAGAGCTCCTTTAATTCTACCAGGAGAGGAGATCAGGGTTGGTTAATTGATCCATGGCAGAGGAATTCCTTACCTGACAGCTCTGCTGTCCATTTATCCGTGTCTGCATATTCAAACTCCAGGTCTGGCGACTCCGAATAGCCCTGAAAACATGGGGGGGGGAAAAATCAGTTCCATTCCAGCACATTTCAGGAGCACCAAAAATCCCTGAAAACACTCACAATTCACCTCATCCTCCTGCAAATCCAGGGCCGGTTTCCCTGCTTTAGGTACCAACAACATTCCTGCGGCAGCACGAATGTTACCCAGGCAACTCCAGCCCACCTCCTGCGTCTCCAGCCACGTGGGGCCACTGCAGCACCCCCAGAGCACGGGGGGAGCCCCCAAAGCACAACAAACAGGGCAGGAGACAGGGAGAGGGTTCTGTGAGAGACATGGGGGCTCTCAGAGCTCACCCGTTTCACACAAAATTGGGAAAATTCGGGCTATTCCCCTGTGCCACACCGGCAGATGGGATTAGTGAGGATGAAACAACTCCAAACAGCTTTGGAGAGGCTGCAAAACCATCCAGGAGAACCTTCAGAGCAAAAATATCAGCTCCCTTTATGGAAGGCATGAACATCGAGCCCCAGCGTTTCAGGGCACCCAGCCCCGAGTGGGGCAGACACAGCAAGATCCTCACAGATTTCAGGATCCTGAGCACGGGGCAAATCCACACCAGAACTCTCCTGAGTTATGAGGCTGCCACTCCTGAGCACGGGGAGGATCCAGGCAGAATCCTCACCCACTCCTGAGTGAGGGCAAACCCATGTAAGAACCATCCTGAATTTTGGGGCACCCACTCCTGAGTGAGGGGCAGACCCAGAGCAGAATTCTCTTGAATTATGGGAATCAAGGGACAGATCCACACCAGAACTCTCCCAAATTTTGGGGCATCCAGTCCTGAGTGAGGGCAAACCCATGTAAGAACCATCCAGAATTTTGGGACTCCCACACCTGATCGAGGGGCAGATCCACACCAGAACTCTCCCGAATTTTGGGGCACCCACTCCTGAGTGAGGGGGCAGATCCACACCAGAACTCTCCCAAATTTTGGGGCACCCACTCCTAAATGAGGGGCAGACCCTGAGCAGAATTTTGGGACACACACTCCTGAGCACAGGGCAGACCCACACCAGAACCCTCTCGGGACACCCATCCCTGAACGAGGAGCAGAGCCACAGCAGAACAATCCCATATTTTGGGGCACACATTTCTGAAGAAGAGGCAAATCCACACAAATTTTGGGGCAGCCCCCCTCTGAATGAGCTGCAAATCCACAGCAGAACTCTCCTCAGTTTGGGGGCTCCCACTCCTGACAGAGGGGCAGATCCACATCAGAACAATCCCGAATTCCAGCAGCCTGAGAGAGGGGCAGCTCCAACCCCCTGCCTTGTACTGGCTCAGCTTCTCCAAGGTTCCCCCTCACATCCCTCCCCTGGCATTCCAGGGAGCTTTCTGAGGAACCCCTGGGTGCGAATGGCTCTGGGGCCATCCCAGGAACGAAACGCTTTGGAAAAGCCCTGGGATAGCCCAGCTGCACACAACGCCCCTGACCCCCAAGGCTCCGGGTGACCCCAGGACCGCGGGGTGTCCGCGGGGGGCTCGGTCACCTCTTGCTGGATC
Source organism: Phylloscopus trochilus trochilus (assembly GCA_016584745.2). Classification (NCBI taxonomy): domain Eukaryota; kingdom Metazoa; phylum Chordata; class Aves; order Passeriformes; family Phylloscopidae; genus Phylloscopus; species Phylloscopus trochilus. The sequence goes on along the minus strand of WQNJ02000024.1, from coordinate 2,164,344 downwards.
CATCCCTGGTCCGAGCACGGCAGCGAGACCCGACACCACACCCCGGGCTGGTACCGACCGGTAACACCGAGAAACCCCCCGGCTGGGCTGTGAGACCCCCGGGCCAGCCCTGTCACTCCCGTTTGGGACCGGCGGACCGAGCCACACCCGCGCCCCAGCCCGTTCACAGCGGCCCGGAGCTGGGGAAGGGATGGATGGAGGGGAAACCGGCACCGGGCAGGGTCCGGGCAGCCCCAGCTCCGAGCAGGCCGGGCAAGGAGAGGCCTCTCGGCTCCACAGCCCGGGGCCACTGCGCCAGGGAACCGGTCCCGGTGCCAGTACTGGAGCACCGGAGCCAGCGGACGGGCTGGTCCTGGGCTGGTCTCGGGGAAGGCGGTGCCCGAGCAGGGCTGGAAGAGCCGGACACCGGCACCCCCAGGCACCGGCACTGCGGACACTGGCACCCCTGGACACCGACACCCACAGGGATCCACGAACACCGGCGCCACCGGGCACCGGCACCGACCGTACACCGGCACCGCCCCTGGGCACCGGCACCCATGGGCAGGCCCTGGACGAGGCCCTGCGCGGCCCGCCCCGCCCGGGAAGGCCGCCCCGGTACCGGCGGCGCTGACCTCGGAGTCCTTGCGCGGCGGCCGGGCCAAGTCGCGGCCCCTCCCGGGCGCGGCCGCCCCACCGCGGCCCTTGTTGTTCCCCGGGACCGGGACAGGGCCCGGCCCGGGGCCGCCACTCGGCTCCATGTCGGCCGCTCCGCCGCGCCGAGCTCTCGCGAGGACTCACCCCCTCCTCTCGCGGGAGCGGCAGGGAGAGCCGGGGCAGCGCCGCCGCCATGTTGGGAGTGGCAGCTGGGGGAGCGCCGGTGTCTCCGGTGGGTGCGATGCAGCTCCGCCCGCCGGTCCCGCCGCTCCGCCGTGGCGGCCGCGTCACGGCCGGCGCTGCCCGCCCCCGGTGGCCACGGACGGCGCGACACACGGCCGGGCGGTGAGCTCCGCCCCCGCGCGGCCATCTTGGGTGCGGCGCGGCCCCGGGCGCGGCCATGCTGGGTGTGGCACTTCCGGCCTCACCCCCAGGGCGGGCCCGGGCGCTGGAGGCCGCCATGTTGAGAGTGGCAGGAACAGGCAGATCCCGAATTGAAGGGCCCGTAACGAAGGAATCCCCCAGTGAAGGGGCGAGGGGGCTCAGACCCCAAAGAGGGGGGAGCTGGTGGGACTCAGAGGGGAGTCGGATCCCGACAGACGAACCTGCCAGGGTTTAAACCCCAAGCTAAGGTGCCCTATTGGGTGAGACCCCAAAATCAGAGTTGTGGCAAGGCTCAGAAAATTCTGGTGAGAGCCAATCCCCTCCCCGAAGCGGCCAATGGGAGATTCCAGCCCTGCCCTTCAAGGTCCCCCAAAGCACCAAATAAACCACCCACGAGCAAAAGCGGTTCCTTTTTCCTAATAGTTTAATTAGACTTTAATGATTTATTGCTCATCTGCAAGGATTAATATTGCATTCATTAAAAATCATTCATATACAAAATAAACCTCTCACGCCCGGCCCAACGCTGCCACCATCACCCCCCCAGGCTCCCCCCAGCATGGCTTATCCTGGCACGGAGATTCCAGCCGGGATGGGTGGGAGCGGGGGGCCGGGACCCCCGGCCGTGGGGGGCTCCCAGGGAAAGGGGGGGATGCTCCCCCCGTCCTTCCCACAAACGCCCGTCCCAGCTGGCTGAGCCGTCCCCAGGGAGGGCTGGGGGGCGGTGGAGGGGATCCGGGTGATGGCCGGGATCTGTGGGGGGAGCGAGGCGGGTGATCCCCAAAATCTATGGAGCGACCGTCCAGGAGGAGAGCAGGCAGGGTGGGAGAGAGGAACAGTCAGAGGACACGGAGGAGGGGGTGAGAGGGGGGTGATCTCAGCACCCCTCCCATCTCCCAGCCTCCCCCAAGGAGCTTTGCACTCCCAGACCTGCAAACTCCCTGGGAAAGACCCGCGCAGGTGGATCCCTGCAAAGGGGGGAAGGAGCCGGGAGGTGCCAGCTCCTCCTTCCCTCCCTTGGGTGGGGAAAGGAACAGGAGATTTGGGAAGGATAAAAAGAAAAAGCCAAGAGGAACCTCAGCGGGGTTTGGAAGGAGCTTCCCCACACTTCCAGCAGGAGCTGGGAAAGGGAAATGTCGGCAGGGAGGGCGTGGAGGAGGTGATGGGAGCAGCTGGGACACACGGAGAGAGGGTGAGGACAACAGCAACAGGGAGCTGAAGGGCCAGGCTGGGGTAGGGGGAAGGCTCATCTCTGCATCCAGCTCAGAAAAAGAAATAGTGAAAGCCCCCAAAACCCACCCCAGACGCCCTCGACACCACCCAGCACTTCCCAGTGGGAGAGGGGAAGGCAGTCACATCCTTTGAAGAGTGCTTCCTCTTTCAAACATCTCTGTAAGGATCAGAAAGGAAAAGAGGAAGAAACAAAACAAACAAACGGAAAAAAAAATGTTTAAAACTCAATTAAGGTGCAGTTTGGCTAAACAAAAAAATAAATCCAAAAAACCAAAAAAAAACCCAAAAAACAAAACAAAAAAAAAACCTAGGAGAGATGAGGATAATGCTGGGAAAGCGACCCCCATCCGGATTCAGATTAGCACCCTGAAACACTGAACTCCCCTGGACCCAGGTGGCCAGCAAACCCAGGCCAGTGGCCACCAAAGCTGGGCCACCTCTGAGCAAGGACCTGGGCTGGGCTTGGGCACAGTCACCCCCTTTGCCAGGTGTCCTGCAGGCCACTCTGCTCCCAGGAAGCACCCGGAGCAGGGATCTAGCAGCTAAAACTGGGCTCGTTAAGGCAATTTAGAAGTTGCAGATAATCCACACAAAGAAATAGAAGATAAAAGTAGAAGAGCATCTCCGGATCCACGGGGAGCCCGGCTGAGACCGACGTGGGCTGGAAAGGTGGGGAAAAAAAAAATACAAAATAAAAGCCAAAAGGAACCATTGCTGCAGGAATGAAGTGCCCTTGGCACAGCAGGAAAGGGAATGCCCCTTCCTTGAGCCAGGGCTGGGGATCAGAGGCTTCAGCCACATGAAAGCAAGAAGCAAATCCCAGATTGTCTGGCAAGATCAGACAGGGATGCAATCATGGAAAAGGGGAAGAAAAGAAAACCTGACCTTAAAATCACGGATAAAATGTAAAAACGGGTTCTGGTGGTGGTGAAGAAAAAAAAAAAAAGAAAAAAAAAAGAAAAAAGGTAAACCAAAATAAAAATGATTTTTAAAAATAATCTCTCAAATGTTGCCTTGTGTGGTCTGGTCCTTCATGGAAATGGTCCCGTCAGTATCTAGGAGAGAAGGAAGGGACAGTGAGGGACATGGGAGGTGCTGCTGTGCCAGAGCAAGGGATGGGATCCCCCAGGCATGGGATTCCAGACTGGGCTGGCAGGGAATTAAAAGCTTATCTCATTCCATGGGCAGGGACACCTCCCACTGTCCCAGGGGGCTCCAAGCCCCATCCAGCCTGGCCTTGGACACTTCCAGGGATCCAGGGGCAGCCACAGCTGCTCTGGGCACCCTGTGCCAGTGCCTCTCCACCCTCCCAGGGAGGAATTCCTTCCCAATATCCCATCCATCCCTGCCCTCTGGCAGTGGAAGCCATTCCCTCTCACCCTGGCACTCCAGGCCATTGTCCACAGTCCCTCCCCAGCTCTCCTGGAGCTCTTTCAGGCACAGTAAGGGGCTCTAAGCTGTCTTGGGAGCCTTCCAGCTCTCCCAGCCTGGCTCCAGCCCTCAAAGCATCTCCAGGGCCTCCTTTGGACACGCCCCAGCAGCTCCACATCCTTCTGCTGTTGGAGACCCTGGAGCTGGAGGCAGAGCTCCAACCCAAGGGGGAGCAGGGAGCTCCTGGCCCAGCAGTTCTCACCTGTAATAGTTGGGTTTGAAAGGCCCATTTTTGTTGAGTCCCAGGTACTTGGCCTGATCGTCCGTCAGCTCCGTCAGGTGGGCGTCGAACGAGGGCAGGTGCAAACTGGCCACGTACTCATCTGGGAATGGGAGCAGGGGTTCTATTCCTCTGGGGAAGATGGTTTTTCCCCTGAGACCCCCTGGAGCTGTAATTTTCTTAGTTTAACCCTGCCTTCCCCTTATCTCTGACCTGTGGCTCTGTGCCAGCTATCCCACCCCGAGACAGAGACCAGATAAAAACCCCTGCTCCTCCTTCTGCTCCCTCTTTGTCCCTGGGATTCCCTTCAGGAATAAAGCCTTGGAACATTCCCCTGAGGTAGGAGCCTCTTTTGAATCTTTCTATCTTTGAATCTTTTGAATCTTTTTTGAATTTTGAATTTTTTGAATCTTTTGAATCTTGCTATCCTTGAAGCACATTCCCCCAAAGCTCCCCAGAATCTGAGCCAGCACAGCAGCCAGGGGGGCGGGCAGGGGGGCAGTGCTTCAAACAGGGAAAACGGGGTCAGGGGGTCCACATCCCCCACCACAGCATGGGGAGGTGATGATTGGAAGGTCTGGCTGGGCAGCACCTGAGATTCACTGTCACCCAAAACAGAGCTGAGCCCAAGCTCGGGCTGGATGTGCCCCTAAAGGCACAAGGAAAATCCCAGAGAAGGGAAGGGAGGCTGCAGGATGTGGGATGCTGTTTTGGGTTATGAAACCAAAAATGTGTGTTCTATTTCATCTGCTGAAAGCAGTTGGAGAATTGTTCTTCATCTCTTGTAACTCTGGAAGGAGCGGGATGGGTGCCTTCTGATAACGGGCCAGCTGTTCAAACAAGGTAGGGCAGTGTTTGTTATCTCTTTCACTGCCGGGGAATATTTTCTACTAATGGACCATTAAGACACTCTTAATAGCACACATCCCCAAAATAGACCATCAACATTCCATCATCCTATTGTGAGATGCTCCACCCAGTGGGGGGAGCCAACCATTCCTACCTGGATAAAACTGAGACACAGGAACACAGAAAGGATCCAGCTTCACCCGATTCCTGGAGGAAGACTGGACCCCTTCTCACCACCTTGTTCTACAGGATCATCTCTACTCCAGGAGGACTCACTTTGGGACTGCTCCCAACACCCTGACCAACAGGGTGTCAGGTTGTAGCTCTGACTCTGTCAGGGCTCTCCACAATTGTTTGTTTGTTTGTTGGTTTGGTTGGGTGGTTTTGTTTTTCTACTCCATTTGTATTGTAAATATTCCTAGTAAAGAACTGTTATTCCTATTCCCAAATCTTTGCCTGAAAGCCCTTGATTGCAAAATTGTAATTTGGCAGGGGTGAGGGGTTTACATTCCCCATTCTAAGGGAAACTCCAGTTTTCCCTGGCAGATCCCTGTCTTTCCAAACCAAGACAGATGCCTTCCACGCTGCAGAACACTAACAAAAAGAAATCAAATAACCCCCCACATATATTTTAAGGTCGCTGCCTCTTGCCTGAACTCACTGTCCCTCTGGAAGTGTTCCCCAGCCCAGGTCTGAGTGCTCCTGACACTGCTGGCACACAGATTCCCCAGGGAACAGTCAGTTCCTTCACTCACCCATCTTCTTGGGCAGCAGGTAAACGTCCTGCTTGTACCGGCCCTCGGGAGCGTTGTAGAGCTCAATCAGAGCCAGAGCCTGCAGAGAGCACAGGGAGAAGCTGGGAACAGCCAGCAATGGCCACCAGCTTGGGCAGCACAAAGCTCACAAAGGCAGAGAAGATCTGGGAGCTGGAGGGACAGTGCAGCCATTTCCAGCATGCCTTGAGGGAAAGGCTCCCACCCCAGGTACATCCCTGTCTGGATCCACAGTCCCACTGCAGGGATCAGAGAGCAGGGATGAGATGCCACCAGCTTGCTTGCAGCATCTGGGCTCAACACCCCAGGGGAAAACAGGAGGGTGGTTTAGGGTTAGCAGCTCTTCTCTTAACCCACCCAGCTGCTGTGGCACATGGAAATGGAGGGGCTGCTCCTCAGAAACTGGCAGCATCCAAAAACCAGGCTGATTCCCTCAGGAGAGATGAAACTGCATCCCCTGAGTGCTGGCTTCCACTGCTGGGAACCAACTCCAAAACACAGGCCTGTTCCCTGTCCAGCTGGGCTGACAGGAGTGAGGATAAGGGAATTCCCCACTGTCAGCCTGGCTGTCCTTCCCCATGAGCACCAGTGCCACCAGAGCCTTCTCTGTTCCCAGTGCCACCAGAGCCTTCTGTGTTCCCAGTGCCACCAGTCCCCTCTGTGTTGTCAGCCCAAACAAAGCCTTGCTTTGAGGTAAGCTCAAACCTGGGCTAGGTGGGCTTAAACCGAAGCTGGGGGAGTTTAAATCTGTGCCAGAGGGGCTTAAACCTGTGCTGGGGAAGGTAAAACCAATGCTAGGGGGTCTCAAAGCTGTCCTAGGAGGGTTCTAGCCTGTCTGAGGAAAGCTTAAACCTGTCTTCCAACCCAGCAGGATCTGTGCCATGAAACCATTCATTTAAAAGCCCTCCCAAAACTTGCTGTACCCAAAACACTGGGTCCAAGCCAGCAATAACTCCAGCCCAGACAAAATGGTATTTCTGGCAGTGGTGCCACCTCAAGGACCAATCCCAGTGTGTTCCCAGCTCCTTCCAAACCATCCCCACCCTGAGGCTCCTGCAGGGCCCCACCCATGTACGGACCTGCGTGGTGGCTGTGATGGAGAGAACGAAGGTGGGAACTGTGGAGCAGCTTAGGTTGAGCAGACGGCCCTGGGAGAAAGCAGGAGGAGTCAGCACAGAGCTGGACGTGCTCCCAAATCCAAACCAAACTGAGCTCCCAGATGGGATTCACCTCCACCCCCTCCCTGCACAGGGGACCAGGGAACAGGGGCACAGAGAACCAGAGCACGGTGACCAGAGCGTTTCATGCTCCAGTTTCCACCTTAACCCTTCGTTTCAAGGCAGGGGAATGTTTTGGACCCTAGAAAAGCCAGTCCCTCCTCCTGCCAGAACAGCTCCTGTGGGAAGAGGGGCCACCCTGCACAGATGGGGTCTGCCTGAGTGGGGTGAATCCCAGCTCAGAAGAGCAGAGCCAGATGGCACCTCCGTGGCTGCGTGTGGGATATGACACACCCACCCTCAAGAAAAAGGAAATAAAAAATAAATAAAACCAATTAAAAACCCCATTTTTGAGCTGTGAAGCTCCTCCCAGCACTTTTCCAGCTGGCTACATCTGTGATTTCCTGATGGAGGCCCGAAGCACCAGGGCCCAGCTCTGAGCACACACCTCAGCCAGCAGCACCACGCGCTTCCCGTCCGGCCAGATGACGTGGTCCACTTGGGAGCGGACGCGCTCCCAGGTCAGCTCCGGTGTGCGCAGGCTGGTCTGAGAGGGGAGGAGGAGGAAGAGCTGTGGTCAGGGCAGGAGGAGGAGGAGGAGGAGGAAGAGCTGCAGTCAGGGCAGGAGGAGGAGGAGGAAGAGCTGCAGCCAGGGCAGGAGAAGGAGGAGGAAGAGCTGCACTCAGGGCAGGAGGAGGAGGAGGAAGAGCTACACTCAAGGCAGGAGGAGGAGGAAGAGCTGCACTCAGGGCAGGAGGAGGAGGAGGAGGAAGAGCTGCAGTCAGGGCAGGAGGAGGAGGAGGAGGAAGAGCTGCACTCAGGGCAGGAGGAGGAGGAGGAGGAGGAGGAGGAAGAGCTGCAGTCAGGGCAGGAGGAGGAGGAGGAGGAGGAAGAGCTGCAGCCAGGGCAGGAGGAGGAGGAGGAGGAAGAGCTGCAGTCAGGGCAGGAGGAGGAGGAGGAGGAGGAGGAAGAGCTGCAGCCAGGGCAGGAGCTGGCAGCAGGCACGGCCGCAGGGGCCGGCACTGGCACTGACCACGTCGATCTCGGTGTTGGAGTGGCCCATGTTGCAGACGATGCAGCTGTTCTTCATCCGGTCCAGGTGCTCCCTGGTCACCACGTTCTTGTTCCCTGCAGGCACAGAGGGCACAGCTGACCCCGCAGCAGTGAGGGACACAAACCCTCTGGTTCCCTGGAGTCAGAGAAGCTCAGCTTGGGGCAACGTCAGGTGAACTTCCTGGGATGTGAGCCCTTCTGGCTGTGACAGCAGAGAACATGTGGGAACAGTGCTGTCCTGGAATATCCTGAGCTGGAAGGGATCCACAAGGGTCATCAAGTCCAAGCCCTGGGCCCTGCACAGGACACTCCCAACAATCCCACCCTGTGCCTGAGAGCATTGTCCAAACATCCCTTAAGCTCTGGCAGGACTGGGACCATGACTATTCCCTGGGGAGCCTGTTCAGTGCCCAAATCTTTGATCTTTGCTCCCATGAATTATCCAGGCTCTAGGAGATGCCAAAATACCCTGAGAACATGTGGCCAAGATGTCTCTCTGCTCTGGGCCAGGACAAATAGCAAATTAAGGGGAAAAGCTCCTGGCAGAGCCCAGCTGTTGTGGAAAATCAGGAGCACACAGCAGTGAAATGTCCTCTGTTCCCAACTCCCTTGAGACCCCACTTGGGAATGATGCTCCTCAGCCTGCTCCAGCCTTGTCTGTCCCTACCTGTGCAGGTGATGACGACATCCACCTGACGGATTACTTCGCTCAGCTTCACCACCCGAAATCCATCCATGCTGGCAAGAAAAGGGGAGCAGGGACCATGATGAGAAGAAGCTTGTTCCTTCTCTGCCCCAGGCCATGAGGGATCTCAGCAGCTCCAAACTGCTCTAGCAGCAGCCCAGGTTCTCCTCTACCCCTCCAGGGACACCAGTGCCATGAGGGAGGGCTGTGCAACACTTTGCATGTCCAACTCACTCTTGGAAATGCTGGATGAGCCAGGAATGTGTGGCATAGAGGCTTGAGCAGCCCACCCAAACCAACCAGTGAACACCTTCTGCCCGGTACCCCATCCCTGAAAGCTGCCTGAGCCCTTCCCCATCACGCCCCAATGGGGTGCATGTCCTCCAAAATGAACCACAGATCCCCCTGGCTCCACTCCAGCCTCTGGCAGGCTTTGGAAGAGCAAACAGAGAGACTCTCCCAGGCAGATGGGAACACCTTACCAGGCCTGGAGGGCGCAGATGGGGTCGATCTCCGTGACGTACACGATGGCTCCCAGGGCTTTCAGGGCAGCACAGCATCCCTTCCCAACCTGCCGAGGCAAAAGGGTCACAGTGAGGCAGGACACAGTCTACAGTGCTACAGTCCCTGCCCTCAACAGCCCAGGCTGGAAGATCCTCATCCCACTGAGCCACCTGCTCAATGCCAGGAGCAGCTCAGGATCTACCTGCTGAGTGGCACAACTGCCACATGCCCAGCTCCCCCTCCAAGGCCACCAGCTTCCCACTGCCAGAGGGCAGGATTAGACAGGATATTGGGAAGGAATGCTCCCCTGTGGGCATGGTGAGGCCCTGGCACAGGTTGTCCAGAGAAGCTGTGGCTGCTCCATCTGGAAATGTCCACAGCAGGAGCTTTCCCCACCCAATGCTCTCACAGCTTGTGCAGCCCCAGCATTGCAGGAGCCTTGCTCCAGGCAGGAATTGAAGACAGCCTAGAGGAGCACACACTGCCTCCCTGCCTGTAAGCTACAGGATTTCAGAGCCATCCTGCACTCCTCAGGGGGCAGATCCTCCATCCCACGCTGCCCACATCAGCATAGGGAGCACAGGGTTCCCTCAGACTCGCTCCTTCTCCTCAGTGGAAAATTAAAGTCCAGCTCACATCACCAACCCACACCAACACCTGGCTCTGCTGCATTGACTCTACTCAGCCCCATTTTGGACCAAAAACATCTCCAGAGAGACCCTCACTTATCACCCAGCTCCAACCTCGGGTCTAGCGAGCACATCCAGGCAGGACCAGCTGGGCCTCAACTCACACCCAAAGGGGAAAGCATTCAGGGTGAACAGGCTGGGAGAGCTAAGGGTGTTCAGCCTGGAGGACAGCAGGCTACAGCAAGACCCCAGAGCCCCTTCCAGTGCCTAAAGGGCCTCCTGGAGAGCTGAAAAGGGACTGTGGACAAGGGATGGAGTGACAGGACAAGGAGGAAAGGCTTCCCACTGCCAGAGGGCAGGGTTAGATGGGATAGTGGGATCACCCTTCCCTGTGAGGGTGGGGAGGCACTGGAATGGACTTCTCAGAAAAGCTGTGGATCCTCACGCCAAGAAGTGTTCAAGGTTGGATGCAGCTTGGAACAACCTGGTCTAGTGGAAGGTGTCCCTGTCCATGGCAGGGAGTGGGACTGAATGAGCTTGAAGCTCCCTTCCAACCCAAATATGGGTTGGAAATCTGGGATTCTCTGACTTTCCTGTTGTGAAGGAGTCCAGTAAAGCTTGGGACAGACCCTGGAGACAACACCACCCAGCACAGCTCCTGCCTGGAGAATCAGGCACCAGCCCAGAGCGCTCAGTGAGAGCCAGCCCAGTCTCTTGGTCAGGCAAAGCTGGGCTCCTCTGGTGCCTGAATGAATTAGGGAGCAAATTCCTGCTGGGAAGAGCCTTCCTCCTGCCAGTCCCTGCACAGTGCCGGAAGATAAACACCCACATGGACGTGCACAGATGGAGGGAAGGTGGCAGCTCCCAGCTCCAGCTCTTCCAGGGTAGAATCAGTTACAAATTCATGATACAATTTCCCTCTGCCAGATTATTATTCCCAGGGAGAAGCCGCCTGCCCTGCTCAGTGACAGCCAGGCTGGATGCTGAACCCGGGCCAGGGACAGCAGATGGGAGTACCCGTGGGGAGTTATAATTCAGGCCAGTGTTCCCAGCAACTGTCAGCTGTGCAGCCCAGCTCATTTGCAGAAAACTGGGAAATCTGATTCTTGATCTCCATCCGATTCCCAGTAGACTCCAGCAAGATTTCCCTGGTTATTGCTCACCAGGTTGGATCTACTCCTTATAGCAAGGGCGAGTGGCCTTTGCACAGGGAATTGCAGGATGCTGAGCTTGGGGGAGGCCAGCACGGCTCACAGAACTCACCTCCCCATAACCACAAACCACCACTTGCTTCCCTCCAAACATCACATCCGTGGTCCTCTTCAGGCTGGGGGACAGAGAGAGACCTGTGTTGGGATCAGTCAAGCCCAAAACCAGGTCAAAGCAGCAGAGCCTGATCTCTGCTTCAGAGCAGCCAGAGCCAAACCCACCCGTGTGGAAGTGCCAGTGGGGCAAAGAGCTGGACTCACCCATCCAGGATGGACTCCCGGCAGCAATACAGGTTATCAAACTTCTGCTTGGTGACCGAGTCATTCACGTTCATGGCTGGGACACAGAGCTTCCCAGCCTTGGAGAGCTGGTACAGCCTGGGAGAGGGCAGAGGCAGTCAGAGCAGACAGCAGCAACTCCCTGAGATCTCTGGATCTGCCTTCCCAAAGCTCCCACCTGTGCACGCCGGTCACGCTCTCCTCCACGATCCCTCGGATCTTCTTGAACACGCTGGGGTATTTCTTATAAACCCAATGGGTCAGGTCCCCACCATCATCCAGGATCTAAGGAACAGGCAAGGAAGAACAGGGAAAAGTCAGGAAATGCACTGGTTGAGGACAGGATGGGGGAAAATGATTGGGAGGAGCATCTTCAGGCATTGCTGGAGGGGCTGTCTGTGCAGAGACCTGGGGGCCAGGACTCCCGGGTTCCCCTAGGTGCCTGCAACTCGGGGTCTCCTCCAAAACACTGAAATTCCTTACCCCTGCGTGGAGCTGCTGGATCCTAACAGCATTTCCTGCCTCTGCTATTGCTCTGCAGCCTGGAAAGGCGACCACAGGCAGCACTAACTAACTAGGCTGAGCTCAGGATGCCACAACATTGATGCCCTGAAAGCAAACGGGAGAGGAGAGGCTGTGGGAGGTGTCATGGCCCACGGACACATCACTGGTGACCACAGACCACACACCAAGGGGGGACATGGGCTTTGACAAGGGAAAGGTCCCCACTGTGATCCCAGCTTTGGGAGGGAGAGGGCAGATGGTGTCTGAGCTGAGAGAGGAGTGGCTGGGGCAGCTCCTGCAGGGGGAACAGGTCCCATTTCCTGGCTCATGGCAACTCCAGCAGGAGCTGTTCCCTTGCTGTTGGGATGTGCCAACTCAGGACATCATCTCTGCAGCTCCTGACATTCCCATGGCTGTTCCCAGCTCATCTCCAGCTGCTGTTCTCCAAGAGCCCCCCTTTAATGGGGGTCAGAGGCCCTTCTGAGGCCAGCAGTCTCCCAGGAACAGCCCCAGGGTGGAAGGGAGGAAGAGGAAGGGCTGGAGAAGGCTCCTCACCATGTTGGCCTGCCAGCCATCCACGTTAACACAGCGGTCAATGCACCACCAGAAATCATCCTCTGACTCCCCTTTCCAGGCAAACACGGCCACACCTGAAAGAACCGGAGCATCCTTGGGTTTGCTGGGCTTGGCAGAGCTTCTCCTGCTCGGCCAACTCCACAAACACAGACACAAGAGCCAAGGGGCCAGGCAGAAACCACGTCCCAGCCCACACACCAGGATCAGACCTGGCCATCCCTCCCTAGAAGATATTCCCCAAAAATATTAATTCCCTAAAACAGAAATAGAAAAAAAACCCAAAAACACCGAAGAAATAATAATAAATAATAAGAAAACAATACTGCTAACAATAAACAGGATAAAAATAAATAAAATAGAATTAAAATATGGTTAAATATAAAATTAATATTATATACTATAAAAAATGTATTATATAATAAATATATACTAAATATATTATATTAAAATATTATATAAAAATAAATAAAATGGAATTAAAATATGATTAAATATAAAATTAATATTTTATTTTTATATTTTTATGTTTTTATTGTTTTATATTTATTCCTATTTCTTTTATTTGTTCATATTTTATATCTATTTTATTTATATTCTATACATAATACATCTACAAGCATTTTATAAATATCTATACATGTATTCATATGTTCGTATTGTATATTTTATGTTAATGTGGATATATTTATACATACCTAATATAAAATATTTCTAAACATAAACAACAATTTTATAACATAAAAGTTTATATCATTATATATCATTTATATTGGTTTTGTATTGTTTTATATTATTATATTATTAAATATTTTAATCTATATTATTAAAGATTATAGTAAACATTTAAAAATCTACAAATATGGGATAAAACATGGATAAATATAAAACGAAAGATATACAAATAACACACGAAGCTCCCCAGATCTCCCCTGGGCTGGGGCCGGGGGGGCAGGAGGGGCTGCGAGGGGCACTCACCAGCCTCTGCCAGGGCCGCCGCCACCTCGTTCTGGGTGGAGTAGATGTTGCAGGCAGACCAGCGGCACTGCGCCCCCAGGGCACACAGCGTCTCGATCAGCACCTGGGGACACGGGGTGGCCCGGGGTCAGGGATGGCCCGGGGTCAGGGATGGCCTGGGGTCAGGGATGGCCTGGGGTCAGGGATGGCCCGGGGTCAGGGATGGCCTGGGGTCAGGGATGGCCCGGGGTCAGGGATGGCCTGGGGTCAGGGATGGCCCAGGCTCAGGGATAACCCCGGGGTCAGGGATAACCCCGGGGTCAGGGATGTCCCCAGGGGTCAGGGATGGCCCGGGGTCAGGGATGTCCCCAGGGGTCAGGGATGGCCTGGGGTCAGGGATGGCCCAGGGGGTCAGGGATGGCCCAGGGGCTCAGGGATGGCCTGGGGTCAGGGATTCCCCAGGGGGTCAGGGATGCCCCAGGGGTCAGGGATAACCCAGGGTCAGGGATGGCCCTGGGGTCAGGGATGTCCCCGGGAGCCAGGGATAACCCCAGGCTCAGGGATAACCCCAGGCTCAGGGATGGCCCAGGCTCAGGGATGCCCCAGTTGCCTGGGATAAGCCCGGGGTCAGGGTGCCCCAGGGGTCAGGGTGCCCCAGGGGTCAGGGGTGCCCCAGTTGCCTGGGATAACCCCGGGGTCAGGGTGCCCCAGGGGTCAGGGGTGTCCCCAGCACAAGGACAGGCCTCGGGCAGCAGTGATGGGCACAGGAACCAAACGCTGGCCTGGGGAAATGCCACCAGCACAACCTTCCAGACTGCTGAACGTGCCTTCTCCAACTCCCAAGAGATAAAGAACTTTCTTCCCCAGGGAAAAGCAGATGTCCCACCCCAGGCCCCCCAAATAAGCAGCCACTCACGGCAGTCTGTGCTGTGATGTGGGTACAGCCCACGATTTTAGCTCCAGCCAAAGGCTTCTCCCCCTGGGCTCGTTTCCTGAGCGAAATCAGAGCAGACATGTCTGCAAAAGGAAGAGAGGTTTAAATGCTGGTTCAGTCCATGGGGTCCCCTCTCTGCCATAGCTCCCCTCCTTTCAGGGCCTCCCAGGACACCTCCAGCCCCAGAATTTCTGCTGTAGCTGTCACACAGGCAGGGAGAAAACTCCTCAGTCCAGGCCTGGCAGGCTGTGCAAAACAGGACCAAAACACCAGTGTCATTTGTCACTTGACCAAGGGACAAGGAGAGAGGCAAGGAGGGGTCTGGGACTGGCACTGCCTGGGGAAGGCTCCGAAGGACAGTCACAAACCCTGTGGCAGCAGGTGAAGCACCTGAACTTGAAAACAGAGCTGCCACATCTCAGAAGAGCTGCTCTAAATGTGCCTGGATTATCTTCCCCTTTTAAAAGGAAAGGAGAGTTACCCAATCACCCCACTGGAAATGGCAATTCAGCTTCCTGCCACCCCCAGAGAAAGGGGCTGGGATTTTCAGACTTCTGAAGGTCTTATAAAATCCTTGTCCATCCAAAGCCAACAAAACATTAAACCCTGCAAGAGCTCTGCTCCTGCTAGAAAAGGGAAGGGACACAGCATCAACGTTTACTGGCACATCTTGCTCTCCCCTAACTGATTTGCAGGGGGAAACAGGATTTCCAAGGCTGCAGCAGGAGTGGGAGCTGCCACTCCTCAGTTGCTGCTCTCCAGAAGCTCCCCAGCAGCCCCAGCAGCCCCACACTCCACTCTGTACCTTGCTCGGCGATCTCAATCTCCCGGCGCCCAAACTCGGCCTGTTTGATGTTCTTCACGCAGAAGTTGCTGCTGCCCTTGGAGTTGGTTTGCTGCTTCTCTCGGGGGGACACCTCGTCATCAGAGCTGTCTGTGTATGAGGCAGCTAAACCAAACGAGGCATGAGTGTCATGCCAGGCCTTATGAACCCAGAAATCTCCCACCCTTCAGGTTTCTGCTCTGTTTCCCTTCCCAGCTTTCACTCATGGCTCAAACTACCAGTCTCCTAAGGAAAGACAACACCCTGAAGGAATTTTATGCTCTTTTTCCCTAAAACAACCCAGAGGCAACACGATTATCAACTGGCAATCAATGCCTGAGCTTTGGGAACGCCTGGAATCATTCCCTTGGCACCCAAGTACAAACAGCAGCACAAATCCTGCCACAGGGTGTGAGCAGCACCTTCCCTGCAGCACCCACACTGTGTTTGTGAGAGGAACACACGAGGACAAGGAGCTGGCACCTACCAGAGCTGTAGCTGTCGGTGGAAGACTGGGAGATGGAGCGGGACAGGGACCGACGGCCCGTCTTGGTGGGGAATTTGGTGAACTCCTGCATGTCATCTGCAAACTGGATTTGCTGGGAGCAAAGGAAAGGAGTGCTAAATCAGGAGGTGATCCTTAGGGCGGGACACATCCCCGAGCTACAGGGACCCACAGATGCCTTCAGTCCACAAAAATTAACATCACAAAATGCAAGGCCACAGACGCCGAAAATTAAATCCCTCTACCTGAACAACTGCCACCCTGCAGGTTTGACACAACACCTGAAGAGAAAAAGAGCACCCTGAAACATCCCCTTTAACCCATTCCCAGCTCGCTAAGGCTCCTCCAGGAATCACACTCCTTGTACAACCCACATCCCATGTGGAGGCAGAGCCCCTGCTCCCCCAGCCCCTGCCCCAACCAATCCCTGCAGATTTCTGCCCAAAAATGCAGCAGCAAGAAAGCTGGGGTGGTCCCAACAGAGCCCTGGTGCTTCCAGGCTCTTCCCCAGGAGCAAAGCATCCCACAGGTTAAAAACACTGCACATCCTTCCAAAACTGACACTAAAAGCACAGGGAAAAAAACTCGGCAAGAGAGAACATTTCAACAAAAAGAAGTTGACATTGCATTGGCTTTCAGCCTCCTCTGCAGGACAAGATGTTTCCGTTGGAAGAGAACCCCCAAAACAGCCACCTCTCTCAGCCAGAGGCAACTCAAGGCTCCAGCACCTTCCACCAGATCATCAAATTCAACTGTGTTGGGCCAAAAAGAGAGGAAAAATAACCCCAAACTGCTCAGCTGCTGTGCTCGGCCCGAGTGAGCAGCCAGCAAAGGGGTTTAGTGCTGCCCCTGCCAGGGCAAGGCCAGATGAAAGGGAATTAGGGAAAGCAGCAGCAAATCCAGCCTGCAGCCCCCTCCCTGCTGCCAGGCAGGAGACCCTGACAAAGAACCCCAGCACGGCCCCTTCGCTCAGATCACGTCGCTGCAGGATTTAATTTTGCCATTTGACAGGGATGAGACGTCATGGCAGGGAGTGGGATTAACAAAGCATTCCCGAGACCCAGGAGACCTCAAGAGGAGTCCTGGAGGAATCAAGATGATGGAAAGAGACAGCCCAGAGCGGCCTCAAGGAGGGGCTTTCTGTGCCACAGCCATCCCAAAAGCTCCTTGAAAGCTTTGATGCAGGAAACAGCCTTTGGAGGGGAGAAGAGTGAAACTATTTAGTTGAATTGATCTATTCCAGAAAGGAAGAATCTGCACAAGCTGGAGCTGGGGAGGCTGCAGCACCAGTACAGCTTTTCGGGCTGGAAAAAGTAACAATTCTACAGAATCCCAGCAGATGGTCCAAAACCAGCATGGTATTCCACTGAGGAAGGGACAAGGGGGCATGGAACCCATGGCTCACTCCAAGGGAGGCCAGGAGGGATGATGTGGGACTCCAGCATCCCTTCCAGGAACTGATTAGCACAGATCAGATCCATCACCACACCCGGCCAAGCATCCCAGGCATTCCTGTGGGTGCTGCTGCTGCAAGGTTTCCAGCCAGCTCCTCCATCCTGGACACATCACAGCCCAGTATCTGCTTCCCCAACCTGACCTCCCAGCAGACTCCAGCTGGATTCTGATGCAAACTACTTTAGTTTGTATTAGTGGAAGGAACAGGAATGATAAATGGAGATAGAAGGTTTGGTTTTGCAATTGTTTGAGGTCATTGGGTGCAGAGGGAGGATCTGGAGGGCACCACAACCCCCATCCCCATGGGAGAGCAGAGGGAGGTTGTGGAGGGCAGGATCTGGAGGGCACCACAACCCCCATCCCCTCAGGAGAGCAGGATCTGAGGGCATCACAACCTCCATCCCCACAGGAGAGCAGAGGGAGGTTGTGGAGGGCAGGATCTAGAGGGCATCACAACCCTATCCCCACAGGAGAGCAGAGGGAGGTTGTGGAGGGCAGGATCTGGAGGGCACCACAACCCCCATCCCCTCAGGAGAGCAGAGGGAGGTTGTGGAGGAGACCACAACCCTCATCCCCGTGGGAAATCAGAGGGAGGACCTGGAGGGCACTGAAACCTCCATCCCCATGGAAGAGCAGAGGGAGGATCCAGAGGCCACCACAACCCCCATCCCCCCAGGAAAGGTGGTTCCAGGGATAAGAGGGGCAGAAGCACTTCCAGGCCGGTGCCAACACTGTGCTCAGGGCGTGTGGCAGGAGCTGGCAGGTTTCCCAACACGGAATGATGTTGCTGGAATTTGTTCAAGGTCTGTTGCTTGGATCAATCTTCCCCACACAGCCTGGGATAGGCTTGTGCTACTTCCGTGCTGGTGCATTGCTCATGGGCACTTCCAAGGAGGAAAAAGTATCAGCAATTTCAGGACACAAGATTTCCATGCCTTCACATCAAGCTCTTCCTCTGGCAGCTCATCAAACCAGTGGGTATAAAAAACATTCCACATAAAACAGCTGCTGGCATTAGAACAGCTTAAAGTGTTAGCTGAGGAATTTTCTGTATCTCAGGGAAAGGTTTCCAGGGAAGAGGTGACCCAGGAGGGGAAAAACATAAGGCACAAAGCTCCAGCCCAGGGCGCAGGTCTGTCCCAGCCTGCAGCATCCAGGATGTGTGAGCTCCAGGACAGGGCAATTCCCTTCAGGGAAATGTGCTGCCTGGATGGTCTCATGGAGCAAAGCTCCTTTGGGATGCAGTGGAAAGAGAGGATGAGACGGAGGGGTGCTGCACTGCCCAGCCCCACAGCAGCCCACGCCACAACCCACCTCCCTTTCAGGGCTCCAGCTGTGAGTGCTGAGCCAGCGCGGAGGCACAACCCCACCCTGCAAGAGAAACAGCAGGTTTAGAAACCTGGGAATAAGGGGATTGAATCCAAGGGGAGAGAAAAAGCAAGTGCTAAAACAAACCAAGTGCTGAATTACCCTCGGTAATCCCCACCATGGCTTTACCAGGGCTCAGCTGAACTCGCCAGCTTAGCAGAATCTGCCCTGGCTAAAATTATCATCAAACACCACCAACAAGCACCCGAACCCAAGGAACCATCCCGACATCCAACCCCTCTGAGCCCGGGCAGTTACCGCGGGGTCCGGCGGCGCGGGGCGGGCAGGAGCCGGGGCAGGTCGGCCAAGGCACTGGAGCTGCGGTGCGTGACTCTGCCCTCCACGTGCCAGGCGCTGCAGCTGCATTAAGGAGACAGAGAAAATCTCCTAATCCCCTCTGCCTGTCAGGGGAGCTGGAATGAGCAGCATTCCTGGCCGGGGGGTCAGCGCTCCCTGTGGGATGGGAGCTCCCCCATCGCATCCCGAACCTCATCCTGCCGGAAGAGGCTTTTCCAGCCGGGTGGAGCACAAGGGTTTAAGAGCAAGGAAAATATTTTTTCATCCCAGAAATTCGTGATCGAGGAGGGAAAACAAGGCAGCACCCATTTCTCTGCACAGGCATGGAGCCAGGGGTTTTCAGCATCGCTGCCCTGGGAAAGGAGGAGATGGGGCTGGAGACCTAAGGGGCCAAACGAGCGGCTCCTCACTTGGAACAGCAGGGATTTGGGGAAATGTTCTGCAGGAAAACAGCAGGATCCACCATCTTCTGCCAAGTTCTTCCCGAGCATCGCTGGGCACTGCCTGCTCCTGGTCACACCAGCCAAGCCAGGAGGGCATTTTCTCCCTTTGGGAAATCCACTGCCACTGTGCCTATTCCCAGACAGAGCTGACATTTCCCAACGACAGCCGCTCATGTTCAGCTCAAACCACCCTTCCCATTTCCAGGGCTAGAGCTGGAGCTGAGGGAGCACTGTCCACACTGCCTGGAGCATCCCAAGCCACCAGGAAGCTGGAAGACCAGCCTGAGCAAGCTTCTCTGCAGGCTATGAGGATAAATCCAGTGAGAACAGTGGCGGGGCAGAGCCAAACCCAACAGCTCAAGTGTCCCCAGCACACACAGCCCCATTTGTTTAATTATTGCAACACAGGGAGGGCAAACAGATTGCAGGTCTGGATTGGTACCATCTCACCAAACTGGCAGCTCGGGAGTGCAGGGTGTGCCATCCTCCACGGCTGATCCCAAGCACTTGCCCAGTGGTCAGCCAGGAGAGCAGGTTTTGGAACAGACAAAGTAAGAAAATTCCACTCCCTGACTCCAGGGAGAGGGAGATGGAGATGCAGCTGGATTTACCCCAGGCACAGATGAGCCCAGCATGTCCTCCTTGCACAGGACAATCCCACTTTCCATTTTAACACTTCTTCCATTCCCACAACAGCTCCAGAGAGGTCGCTTAAGCTCCTTTGTTGTGCCACACATCCCCGACTGCATCCCGTGCAGCCTTGGGGGAGAGCAGGAGCAGGCTGGGGAAGGAACAGAGATTTTGGAAAGCATCCACCAACTCACAGCTGACATGGTTCATCAATGCATGGGCTCCACAGGGGAAAGGACATGGGCTGGGAAGCAGCTCCAGGCTCTATTCCTAGCACCCCCAGGGTTTGCTTCAGCAATCCTTTTTTTTTACTATTATTATTCATTATTAGGGGCAACGTGAGCATCAGCACACAGGCAGCCATGGGAAAAGTGTCCTCCCAGCCACTTCTGTCCTGGGTAAGTGGAGAGGGGACAGGAGCAGGCTCCACACATCACCCAAGATAAGCAGCAACCAATGAACCATCTAAAACCCTCCAGACTTCTGAGTCTGACCTCTGTGGATGTGAGGACACAGCACAGTTGCCCAGGGAGGAACAGCAAAATGGGAGGAGAGCTCATTCCTACAGCCACACAACCACCTCTAAAGCAGAGGAGTATCTGCAACCCACTTCTGTCCTCCCAGGAGAAAGCGTGGAAGGATCCAGAGCCCTGGGACTTTTCCTTTGGCTGCAGAAAACCAGCAGCAGGGACCAGGACTATTCAGTGCAGCCAGTTCCCCTTATTTAATATGTTCTCCCAAACAAAAACTCCCTGGCAGAGGCTGGGAGGGCACTGCTGGATGCCCATGCTGCTAAGGCAGCCCTGACACGACCTGTCTTTTAAGGTCATCATTTCTTTGTCATTCCTGGAAATTCAGCCAGACAAGGAATGTTTTACAGCTCAAACAAGCATCCTCCTTCCCACCAGCCCTGCTCCCACATGAGACAGGAGCAGCAGCTCGGAGCAGGGCTGGGTTTTGCCCACCTGGAGATGGGCACCTTCAGGTTTCAGTCTCCAAGGATTCCTGATGTGCAGAAGGACAGAGAGCTGCTGGTTTTCCCCAAGGAGGAGCTGGGTCAGGCATTTCTAAAGGACAAGTTGTTTTAATCCACTGATTTGCAGAAGTGACCCATGGCAGCAGCCAGGGAGGGCAGAGGCATCCCAGGGAATGAGCCCCTTCAGCCTCATCAGCAGAGGGGAAAAAAGTCAGACAACCAGTGCTCTTCATTCCAGGTCAAAAAGAAGAGTGGAGCAGCTTTGCTTGAGCCACCTCCTCAGGGAAGGGACAGAACTCTTCCATGCTGTTTGCAGAGCCACGCAGATCCCAGAGGGGACCCCAAGCTTCCTGACCAGGAGGAAAGAGCTACAGCCACGTCTGCTTCCCTGAGACCATCCCAAAGCCGCCAGCTGCAGGTTCCCAGTGCTCCCAGTGGGTGCCCCCGTGCTGGAGCTGGCCCCATGCCCACTGTGGCCATGCCAGGCCTCTGGGTTTGTTTAGAGGACTTGGCTGCCCTGTCCTCAGGCCCCCTCTGCTCCGTTTCCAGGCTGGAAGAGCCAGCCCCTGTTCCCACAGGACAGTGTCTAGACATGAGGCTGGAAACAGGGGACACACAGGGGGACAGAGCTCCTGCTCCACAATCCAACAGGACATGGATTTTTGGGGGTGGGAATATCAGCAAGGAAGACAGGGATGGTTTTAGGCTTCTTTTGTGTGAGGTTATCCAGCCTGGAAGGGTATTTCTGGATCACAGCACTCCTTAAGGATGAAAGGAAAGGAAAAACTAGGTGCTCAGAAAAGGGCTGGGGGATCAGGACCAGCAAGACTCCCACCCTGATGACTCACCACCCTCATCCCCAAAGCACTGGGGAGGGGAGGGTCTGGAGGCAGATTTGGCTCTGTGACTCAAACCACCCCATTTTCTCACCTCCAAGCTCTGGTCACGCTAACTTGGATGGCAAAGGGCTGCACAAACTCACGTGAGACTGTGACCAAGCCCATGGAAGAACCACCAGATTCCCAGCTTAAATCCTCCCAGCAGCCAGTGAATCCCCAGCCAGAGCCCACTGCCAGGAGAAGGCAGAGGATTTTCCCCAGCAGTGCCCCCTGCTTCATTCCACAGTGATGCTGGAAGAGCAGGAGAGCTGCTCAGCAAGCATCTCCTGGTCCTCCACAGCCTGAGCACCAAGGGCTCTGTGAGAGCTGGAAGTGGGACAACCCTCAGGAAAAAGGACCTGCTTCTGCTCCAGGTGTGGCCTTTGCAAGAGGAGAACTTTCTCCTGGTGGTTCCCCCAACTTTTAGAAGAAACCCCAAGTGCTCCATTCAGATATTGCAGCTGGAAGAGCTTCCCTGAGGGTGCTGCTGTGTGAATGGAAGCAGAGCCATGTGGAATTTGGTGCTCCTGGATCTGAACCTCTCACTCCCAGAGGGTTCCCAGGGCAGGCTGCTCTCCCTAGAGGCACAGACCCGCCTGGAACTCTCCCCACCAACTCCCCAAGCAGGAATCCCAGCCAAATCTCTGCCTGGAAACCTTTACACTGCTCCCAGTGGAGAAACAGAAGGCCACTGAGGTTCTGGTAAAGCAAACCAGCCAAGCCCTGATCCCAACCTCCATCCTCCACTGCCAGGGAAAAGATGGTTGGGTAAAGCACCGAGGGAAAAAAACCAAACAAACAAACTGAAGTTTCTGTGAGCCCAAGAGGAGAATTAAGAAACTCCACATTAATCCCAAAACTTGGCAGAGGAAAAAAAAACACCAGGAAAGAAAGAGACCCATTCCAAAGGTTAACAGGCTGGAAATCACCACAAGGTTTCAGTCATGATGGGAATCACCGTACATGCCAGTTAAAGGGAAAATAAACAGAAGGAGGGATTCAATAAAAGAAATATGATTTTGAGTGTTAAATAGTAACTGGGGATAAATCCTGCCTCATAAACACCTGGAGGACAAAGGTGTGCTCCAGCAGGAGCAGAGGGAAAACTCCCCAGCAGCAGATAAGGAGACATCTAATCCTTGGACTGCAGGAATCGAGGCAAAGTCTCGGGCCCGGCTTTGATGGAGTGGGATATCTCCTGGAACACAGAGGGATATCTCCTGGAACACAGAGGGATATCTCCTGGAACACAGAGGGATATCTCCTGGAACACAGAGGGATATCTCCTTCCCGACAGGAACAGCAAAAGTCCAATGTCTGGCATCCCTAAGGGCAGTGAACTCCAGCCATGTCTCACAGGTTAACCCCATAATGCCCATGAACAGCAACTGGTCCAAAGCCATCCCGGATTTCTCACCTGGGGATTCATCCCCAGTGCCCACCCAGCCCATGGCCCAGCAATAGGAAAATCAGAATTAATTAGAGCTACCACACTGGAAGAATTGCACAGATGAGACAAGGTCATGTCCTTGCAAGGACAAGGGGAATGGCTTCCCACTGCCAGAGGGCAGGGATGGATGGGATATTGGGAAGGAATTCCTCCCTGTGAGGGTGGGCAGGCCCTGGCACAGGGTGCCCAGAGAAGCTGTGGCTGCCCCTGGATCCCTGGCAGGGTCCAAGGCCAGGTTGGACAGGGATTGGGAGCCATGGCACAGGAGGAACTGGGTGAGCTTTAAGGACCCTTCCAATACAAACCATTCCCCTATTCCATGACTGTGGGTTAAATCATTTCCAGCAGCTTATGGGGCAATCTGAGGACTGCTGGCCTCCAACAGGCCAGCTGGCAGAGCTGGAAGCCCATGGAAATGTGTTTGTGTGTCAGAGCTGAAAGGGAATCAGCTTTAATTAGCATCAATTTTTAAACTAATTAGAAAATGCCTCTCCAAGCACAGTTGTATGAGACCTAGGGAACACTTGGAAGCACTGTCAAACGGCTCGTTCAGCAACACCTCATGGTCTGAAGGGAGGGTTTGCCACAAAAAAATCCAACCAAATGGAGAAGCTCAAACTTCTGCTCTAAAATCCTAAAGCAGCCCCTGTGTTTTGGGGGAGGAATCACCCCCTTGGCACTCTGTGCACCCCACCTGCCTCCTCTTCTCTCCCCGGACTGCCTTGGACAATCTCAGCATTCCAAAACTTCTACTGCTCTTAAAAAAAAAAAAAACAAAAAAAAAAAAAAAAAAAAAAAAAAAATAAAAAAAAAAAAAACCACACAACAGCAATTCCACTCAGGAGAGGCTCCAGCTACTCTCAGGTAGCTGATCCTCCATCCCTATGTCAGGGCTTTAAGGGAAAACTCCCCGCAGGACCAGCATGGAAACAGAAGCAGCCTGTTCTGGAAAACTGGAACTCCATCCTCCCCCTGCCCTGACTCCCAAAGCCTCTCACAGAGGTATTTCCACTAGAGCTGCCCACTCCTCATTTACCAAATTTACTAATAGACAACTTTCAGCCCTGGAAATTACTTGGATTTTGACACATCTGGTGAGAGGCAAAGCAGGAGGAACCTCAGGCTACAGCACTGGCTTCTCCCTGCTCAGGAGTCTGAGGAATCACCACCAGGATGGACAAACATCACCCTCCTGGATACTGCAAGGCCAACCTGTTCCTGCAAACAGGGCTGATTCCATGAAGCCCCTTTTCTTTTAAAGGAGGCAGGAGGGCTGAAAGTGATTTCCTCGTGGAGATGGAAAGCTCACAGAATACTTGGAGAAGGGGTTGGTTAATGCAGGAGACACTGTGCTGCCTGCAAGATGCTGACAGCTCCAAGGTCAACAGGGATCAGCCAGATGTTCTCGCTCCAAAACATGCCCAGGTTGGATGCAAAACTCTCCCCACAGAGCAGGAATGTGTGAAATCTGGGCCTCCCTGTTGGGAGGCAAAAAGAGGAGAGGCAGAAAACAGCAGACACAGGCTGAACCTCACCCTCATCTGGAAGGAGGACACTAAAACATGAATTTCAGGAAGGCAAAGCCCCAAGGAGCCTCCTTTTCCAGGCTGCCCTCTTCTTCGCACTGCAGAAGGCCAGAAGGAGTGATCCCCTCCACCCACAGCACACAGATAAACCAGGCTCCAGCAGCTCCCACCCAAATCCTGGCTGCTGAACGCAGGCAGCTCCTCAGCCAGGCAGGAATGGGTGCTGCCAGCCAGCTCCAGGTCTGTGGGGGCAGCCAAGGGGAAGCTGCACCCAACTCCGAGGGCTGCGGGAGCCTCACCCGAATTACAATGGAGCCTGTTCAAGGAGCTGGAACATCATGTCCTCGGCCACCTCAGTCCTTTGGCTGTCACCAACCTGAAGTAAACAGATTCTGCAGCAGCAATAAGCTCGTTACCAAGGCCACCGTATTGATCCCAAAGTGTAATTAAAATTCACAGTTCAGGCAGCCCAACTCAGCAGGGCACTGGGGGCAGCTCCGAAAGGCAGGACTGGCCTCGGCTTCCACATCCCGCTTTCTCAGCCATGGGGGGAGATCAGCTGCCCAAAAAACCAGCCCAAATTCTTCCCTGTGACAGGGGGGAGGACCTGGCACAGGGGGCCCAGAGAAGCTGTGGCTGCCCCATATCTGGAAGCGTCCAAGGCCAGGTTGGACATTGGGGCTTGCAGCACCCTGGGATGGTGGAAGGTGTCCCTGCCCATGGCAGGGGGGTGGAACTGGGTGATCTTTAAGGTCCCTTCCAACCCAAACCATTTCTAGACTATGGCAGCTTTCTCTTTGGACCTTTGGGATATCAACCCAGAGCACCCATTCCCAAGGGTTAACCATGCAGGGAAGCCTGCAGGGATGATGTGGGCAGAGAGGGATGGTGCAGAGTGGATTCCAGCACTGCTCAGGGTGCCCAAGCCCCTGGAATTATCCAGTTTCCTGGGAAAGGGCTCCACACAACCTGCTGAGGTGGCAGCATGATGCTCCTCCTTGGCAGGGCTCCCTGACCCTTCTCCCAGCCCCTTACAGATCCAACCCCTGGTTTCACCGAGTCTCACTCTGGGAGAAGTTCTGGCACAAAGTCCCTTGCACTGTGGGCCCTCGGGGCCACCAGCAAGTCCCAGGACAGTCACCTGGAACGTCACCACCGTGTGCTGAGTGAAGGTGAGCCAGAGGCCCCAGATAAGCAGCTCTGATCAAAGGGCTCAGCAGGAAACATAAGGAGCCCTCTGCAAATGCGACCGTCACCCGCAGGAAACTCCCGGTGCTAAAACACAGCCAGGCACAGGCAAACCCCTCAGAGCCAGTGCTGAAGCCCCACACATTTCCTGCTCCAAAATCTGGGATGAGGCACTCACCAACTCCTCAGAGGAACAACACAGACAAGATCCTCACTTGCAAAGGACTAACTCCAACCTGACCTTGAAAACCTGATTTCCAGAGCAAAATCCCCCAGCCTCAACATCTAGCAGGGAGCACAGGAACCCACTCCAACATTTGCACAAGCTGGAAAGCCCAGAGAGAACTGCTCCCAAAGAAAGTATTGTGGTAGGCTGGTCCCCAGCAGAAGCTAACCTGGCATTCTGGGGAAGGTCAAAACAAAACACTGTGCTCCTGCCTCCAGCACTCCTCCCACACTCCAGATGTGGCTGCTCACGTGGGAAGGGGGCTCCCAGGATGGGTGGTCTCCACCCCCACACCATCAAAAGATGCTTCTGAAGACTAGGAAGAATGAATATTCAACTTTTCTCCCATCTCCAAAGGATTGACATAAGAGTGGAAACCCAGCCTCCTTCAGGGATGCAGGAGGAAAAGGGGTAAGCAAAAGCCACAGGCTCTGGCACATCATCTTGAAGATGGTTTGTGCCAATCAAACCCCCAAAACCTCCTTTCTTCCCCCTCTCTGGTTCAACAATTCAATTAAGTGAACCTTCTGACCTTGCCCAGTGCCAGGACACTGGGACAAGCCTCCTCTCTGGACATCAGGGAGACCAAAACACCAAAACAATGGGAAGGTCCCAAAGGCAACTTAGAAAAAAATCAAGATTCTATCATTTAACACAGCACCGGGAGTGAACTGGCTGCCCCCAAGCCCCAGTAATTCATCTCCACTCAAAACACCCCTGTGCTTTTTTTCCCCCACTGATTAGGGTTTTCCTGCACCCCAGGGAAGGTCAGACTCATCTCAGGACATCCATACAGAGGACAATGAGTTGTCCAACTCACCCCAGCCCAGGCAACTCAGTGTGAGAAGGAAAAACTGCTGTGACAGAGCAAAGAAGCAAAGAGGTGAAGATCTGGGCAAAGGAATGAGGGGAGCCAGGTGCGCAGTGCCTGCAGAACAGCAGGACAGGAGGTGGTAGCCATGGCCCCAGACAGGCTCACAAAGGCACAGAGGATTTATGAGCAGCTACTCTAAGGAATTAAATTAAAGGGACAGGAAAAACGAATGGCTACAGGAGCTCTGTCAGGACAAACAAGGGCAGTCTCGTCCTCCTGACAGCCTGAAGGGGAAGGTAGTTTATTATCACCGGGCCTGGAACAGCTGCAGGGAGCTGGGATAAGTCACGACAGCAAAGTGGGGCAGGAACAGGTTTTTGGGAATGGGCTGTACAGGGCAGGGATGCAGCCGGCTGCAGCAAGGTCAGCGGTCCGCAGGCCACTGCAGACAGCAGCAGCAGCAATGATGATCTAGAGAGGACACCCAGCCCTCCCCAGAGGCCAGCAGCTCCCCACAGGCTCCATCCCCCTCTCCCCAGCTTTTCCCTGCTCCATCTCTGCCACCCCCACAGCAGCCAGCACCCAGCTCGCTGCCACTGCAAAGCTGCAGCGCTGTGCATTAGCATTCCCCGCCGCTGCCTGCCTGCCTGCGCGGGATCCCGCCGGAGCCGGCATCCGCAGGGGCACAGCTCCCCCCAACACCCCCCCACCGGCCCCACGGGCACGGAGCCACCACCCAACTCACCTCCCCTGAACCAAACCGGCGGCTTCAGCCCATCTCAGAGCCTGGGAAGGCTGCAGGAGAAAGGTCTGTCTGCAATTGCCAGCAGCCAGGTGTGCAGGAGCCCGGCCGACACGGGCACAGGGGTGAGGTGACAGACAGGGACAGCAGGCGCCGAGCCCCCTGCCCGGCCGCAAGCCCCGCGCCGCTCGCCGTCTCCTTCCCGCTCCAGGGCACCCCCAGCTTGGCTCAGCTGGGAGTTTAAGGCTCCACCGACTGGCTGACGTGGATTGGGAAAGCAACTGCTGCCAAGGGCACCTGCAGTCTCCAGGGAGGCAGGAGAGCAGATGCCCAGACGCAGCAGTGATGGCACACAAGGATCTGAAGGAGCACAACCTGCCCTTGAGCTCTCCCGTCACCATCTCCACGTCCGCGTTCACTAAACCCGGGTGAGCCACCAGCCTCAGCATTCCCAATCTTCCCCAGCAACACCACAGCAGTGGCTGGAGAAGGTGCAACACTCAGCATCGCTCACCTCTGCCTGCAAACCGCTCCTGGCCAAAGAACCACCTCGCTCAGACCAAACTGGGCTCGTTACGCTGACAGACAAATCCCCAGGAACTGCAGTGAAAAGGGAGCTCTGGCAGAGCCAGGAAATCCCAGCTCTTGGGGGACAATGTCCCCATTCCTCCTTTCACCTCCACTAAGTCAGCTCCTACTTCAGCCCGGAGTTGTTCGTATTTAATCTCTTACCTCCTGCTTGTTTCACTTTTTCACCTCAAACAGGTCCCTGACAGGAGGATCCAGGGGCTGACTCTCAGCTCCAGGTGACCCCAACAAGGAGACACCGACTTCTCCTCAGTGCCCACGGGGCCAACGTGCTTCCAGCTGCATCCAAGATGCTCCTGCAGGCCCTGGGCTGGATGCTGGTGGGTTCACACTGGCACTTTCCCCAGGCTGCAGCACAAGTTAAGGCTCCTCTGAAAAGCCACTCACAGAGAAAGACGGAGCGTGCACTGAGCCTGGCCACGTTCCCACCCTCCCCATCTCCAAACTCCTCACGCAAACTGCATCAGCAAAGGAGCCCAAAAGCCCAGGAGGGACGTGCTTCAGCAGCAAGCACAGCAGGATCTTGCTCACCTCCATGCTGATAACTCATCCCTCTCCACCATCTCTGCTGGCCTCTGACCATGCCAGGAGCTCCAGGGCAGCTGGCACAGAAGTCACTTTGACTTGCAGGGAATCAGAAGGGCGTTTTAATGGTTTAATTGCAATCCTGTTCTGAAGCATCAGAGCTCGGGGCACTCAACAGCTTATCTTGGGAGAGCAATTCTCCCTTCCTTGGTCTTTCATCCTCGTGCCAAGGCCTCTGCCATTCCCCAGCACTATTTGCAGGAACTAGCCAGGCAAGGAAAACAGGAGCCCGGAGCGATTTGTACCCTGAGCTCAGCTCAGCGAGCTCCCATCTCTGATGTTATCAGCCTCAAATGTCGTGTGTCGCTCTGGGCACCTTTAATATCCTCACCCAGCCAGGAAGAGCTGCAGCAGCCACTGAGTCCAACCGAGGCTCCTCAAGCTGCACAACCAGCCACGTCTGCAGCAGAAAATTCTGGGGACACAACATCTCATCCCTCTGAGAGGCTGGCAAACTCGCCTCTGAGGATGCTCGATGGATTTCTTTTTATCACAGGTATTTTGGTTCCACAGGATGCTCCGGGATTAGCAGCCTGGAGCAGTCAGCTGCAGCCTGCTGCCGTTTGCTCTGATGGAGAGGATGGTTATGAAAAGGTAAAAACAATCCCTGAGTTAGAGCTGTGCTGAGCCACTGCTGGAAGAGGCAGATACCAGCCCCACATTCCTCTGCTCCTTCCTCCAGGCTATGTCCACAGCCCAGACAAACAGGGCCAAGTCTCCAACCCCTGCTCCCCGGGAGAGAAGACGCCTCAAACCCAGCTGACCTTCCCCAAGGGTCAGATGCTCCCCAATCCCACCCGTGGCCAGAGCAGGCAGGAGAGATTCCCCTAGAGAATGAGGATGTTCCCATTCTCTGTGACTGCTCTGCCTTTGCATCCACGGCTCCCAGGCGGCCGCAGCCCCGAGGGGAACACAATGTTCAGCTGCACAGATCTGTGCAGGGCTTGGAACGTGGCTCTGCCTCCCTGACAGCACCGAAATTTCAGCAGTGAGCCTGGAGCACAGGGCCAGCTCCCCAGGTCACTGGGGGTCCTGCACCTTGCTACAGTGGCAAGACCAGTGCTCTCCCACCTTTGGTGCCATCTGAGCACCCCTGGGAGAGCTCAGAGCTCCTGTGAGGCCTTCAAGGATGGAGGGGTACTGAGGTGACTCGGCAGCCTGTTCCAAAGTGTCCCAAACGTGCTCCCACCCACGCCTCCAACAGAACCCCTGTCCCCAAAAAACTCAACACTCTGAAATCTCTTGGCCACTCACACCTGGATTCCAGCTTGCTGCTTCTGGCTCTTCCCATATAACAGGTCCCCCCCTGCTTTGTCCTCACCACAAAGCCCTGTCAGCCCACAGTCCCACAGGAGGGTCCCACCCTGCCTGTCCCCACTCCCGGGGTCACTCTGTCCCCCTGCACTCCAATGCCACAGCCGAGGCCCCTGCTCTGGCCCCAGCCCCCCGAACCTGCCCTGCAGGTACCGGCCCTACTCCCAGCCCTATGCGGGCCAGGGTTGTACCCCAGTACAGACCCCTCTCTCCCCAGTACCCCAGTCCTTCCCTCCCAGCCCAAACTGGGCCAGCAGCCCCCTGGCTCACACCTGCCCAGCCCCCCCGCCGGTACCGATCTCCCTCTCCACCACCGAATGGGGACAGCCCCACTTCCCAGTCACTGCCCAACCGGATCAGCCCCAGCTTTCCCAGAACAAACCCCCATCTGTGGGGCTGCTCTTCCCAGAGCCGGGTCCCGCTCCCCGCCCTCCACAACCGAAGGCTTCTCCCCGCAGCCGAGGACTGCTCCCCGGCCCGAACCGGAGGCTGCATCCCCCACCCCAACCGGGGCCGGTCCGCCCCACCGGGGGCTACTCCCGCCCCCAGACCGGGGACTCGCACCCCCGCAACCGGCTCCCCGTGAACCACGGCTCGCCACACAGCCGGGAGGCTTCTCCCGCCGCCGCACCGGAGGCTGTGCCCCTGCAGAACAGAGCTCCAGCCCCGCAACCGGGGGCTGCTCCCTCCAACCGGGGGCTGCTCCCTCCAACCGGGGGCTGCTCCCTCGCCACAACCGGGGGCTGCTCCCTCGCCACAACCGGGGGCTGCTCCCTCCAACCGGGGGCTGCTCCCCCGCCACAACCGGGGGTTCTCCCCCGCCACAACCGGGGGCTGCTCCCCCGAACCAGGATCTGATCCCCCGCACCGAGCCGGTCCCCCGCCGGCCCCGCTACCTTCTTGGGGGCCTTGGTGACGGTGGCCATGAAGGAATATTTCTCGGCGTCCTCCACCTCCTTGGCCTGCTTCTCCTCGCCGCCGGCGGGCTCCGGCACCGACATCCTGATGCGGCGGGGAACGCGGGGCGGGCCGCCGCCGCCGGCGGGACGAAACGGGACAGGGGTACGGCGGGGCGGACAGGAAGGAGCGCTCCGGGCGGGTTTAGCTGGGCCCGGCCCGGTTCGGCCCCGCCGGTCCCTCACGCTCGCTGCGGTGCCGCCGGCGCGCTGGCTGCGGCGGGTCTGCGGCCGCCGCGCCAGGGGCGGGGCCTCGTGACGTCACCGCGCCGTGACGTCACCGCGCACCCGCCGGGCAGCTGAGGCCGCGCGGCGCCGCCGGGGGGAGCGGGCGAGCGGCGGGGCGCCCCCTGGCGGACACGGAGGGGAGGGGGCTGAGGGGGCGGGGACGGGGGCGTGGTCAGAGCGGGGGCGTGGTCAGAGCGGGGGCGTGGTCAGAGCGGGGGCGTGGTCAGAGTGGGGGCGTGGTCAGGAACCTCCGCGCGGGCCAAACCCCAATTAACTAAAATCATTATGTTTAAGTTTTAAAAATATTATTTATAAGTAAATATTTATATTTTATAATAATATATTATTATATTATATATAATATATAATGATATATCATCATTTTATTAATATTATGTTAATATATTGATAATATATTATTAATAATATTACTATTAATATTATAATATATAATAATAAAGTCAAATACATTTCTATATAAATTTCTATATATGCATTATATATAAATACTAAAACTAGTTAAAGTAATTACTTAGACTAAATGAAGTAATTATAAAGATTGGTTTTATGCATTAAATATCAACCATATACATTAAATATTAATTATATATAAATGCGTAAGGTGAGTAACTTATATACATTTACAAGGAATTATAAAACTATAACGTTTATATAAATTAAATTAATTTAATGCATACATAATAGGCATAAATTTCTATGATAAATAAATTAATTATACAGATATAATACATAAGTTGCATAAATTTTTATATAGTTTTTCTAAATAAATATAGAAACTAAATAAGTTATATAAAATTAATTAATTAATTAATTAATTGGGAAATAAATCATGGAACTAAAGAATGAGGGTTTTCAGGGTGAAAAAATAGTTGCGTTCGTTCAGAGGGAAGAAGTAAAGCAGAAAAAAACCCACGATTCATCAGGAAAGCAGTTGAAATAAAACACGGGTACAAAGTAGATCAGTGAAAAAACGAAACACCCAGGAAGTGGCCATCAGGGGCGGGGTGGGGGCAGCCCCGCGGTGGGCAGGGGGAGCGGGTGGGGCAGGGGGAGCGGGTGCCCTCCATACCCCGCCAGGGGTGGGTGCCCAGATCCGTGCGAGTGCCCGACCCCGGGTGGGTGTCCAGCTCTGTGGGTGCCCAGCCCCAGATGTGTGCCCAGCCCCAGATGTGTGTGTGCCCAGCCCCAGCTGTGTGTGTGCCCAGCCCCAGCTGTGTGTGTGCCCAGCCCCAGATGTGTGTGTGCCCAGCCCCAGATGTGTGTGTGCCCAGCCCCAGATGTGTGTGTGCCCAGCCCCAGCTGTGTGTGTGCCCAGCCCCAGATGTGTGCCCAGCCCCAGATGTGTGTGTCCAGCCCCAGCTGTGTGTCCCCAGCCCCAGCTGTGTGTGCCCAGCCCCAGATGTGTGTGCCCAGCCCCAGATGTGTGCCCAGCCCCAGATGTGTGTGCCCAGCCCCAGATGTGTGCCCAGCCCCAGATGTGTGTGCCCAGCCCCAGATGTGTGTGCCCAATCCCAGATGTGTGTGTGCCCAGCCCCAGCTCTGTGTGTGCCCAGCCCCAGCTGTGTGTGTCCCCAGCCCCAGATGTGTGCCCAGCCCCAGATGTGTGTGCCCAGCCCCAGATGTGTGCCCAGCCCCAGATGTGTGTGCCCAGCCCCAGATGTGTGTGCCCAATCCCAGATGTGTGGGTGCCCAGCCCCAGATGTGTGTGTGCCCAGCCCCAGATGTGTGTGCCCAGCCCCAGATGTGTGCCCAGCCCCAGATGTGTGTGTGCCCAGCCCCAGATGTGTCCCCAGCCCCAGATGTGTGTCCCCAGCCCCAGATGTGTGTGTGCCCAATCCCAGATGTGTGTGTGTGCCCAGCCCCAGATGTGTCCCCAGCCCCAGATGTGTGTGTCCCCAGCCCCAGATGTGTGTGTGCCCAATCCCAGATGTGTGTGTGTGTGCCCAGCCCCAGATGTGTCCCCAGCCCCAAATGTGTGTGTGCCCAGCCCCAGCTCTGTGTGTGTCCAGCCCCAGCTGTGTGTGTCCCCAGCCCCAGATGTGTGTGTGCCCAGCCCCAGATGTGTGTGTCCCCAGCCCCAGATGTGTGCCCAGCCCCAGATGTGTGTGTGTCCCCAGCCCCAGCTGTGTGTGTCCAGCCCCGGCGGTGTTTGACCCCTCCCGGGTGCCGGTTCCCGGGGACGCCGGGCGGGCTCGGCCGTGCTGGCACCGCGGGCCCGGCTCGGGGCCAGCTCGGGCTCAGGGCAGTGCCCTCCCGGCCCTCATTACCCATTAACGAGCCGAGCGGAGCCGCCGGGTCACCGGTCACACCCGCCCACATCCCCGGCCCGGCGTGGGGGCGCTGAGCACTTTTTTGGGGGCGCTGAGCCCGGCCAGGGCTTCCTCCCTCCCCCACCCTCCTGCGGTGGGGTCTGCTGGCTCCTGCATTCCAACCAACCTGTCCCCAGGGCCAGGGACACCACGGACCGTGGTCCCCGGCTGCACAGAGCCCCCAGATGGGCTCCGGGGACCATTCTAGGACAGGCAGAAAGGCAGAGCTCTGACCCCGGGCCACCCTGACCCCGTCCCCCAAACGCCCCACAGGGAACTGGGAAAGGGTCTGAGCCCCGTTCCGCCTTCACTTTTCCCGGGGGCGTTCCCTGAAAGCACAAGCTGGGAGAACATCGGTTAAAACCCCAGGGGAAAAAAGTGCAGATAACGGCTTTTAACCAAAATCACTTTGTCTGCCCACAAAACGGCCTCTGGCCACCTAAATCCTGCAGCAGTTCCTGGGCCAAAACCCCGTCCTGGAGCCGCCGTGCCCCAGGAACCGCAGCCCCGGGGCCTTTCCGCCGCTTCTGCCCCGTCAGCAGCTCTGCGGTGCCCGCGGCTGCGCTGGGGAGGCTTCCCAGGGCTGGCAGAGCTCTCTGGGGGCTCCTGGGAGGGGTCTCGGGACATCTGGTGGTGTCTCCGAGTGCTTGGGAGGTTTTGGGGCAGCAGGATGAGCCCGAGATGTCCCAGCCCTGCCAATGCCGCAAGCACCGGGGATGTGGGGAGCCTCAGGACCCCGGGGTGGGTGCTGGGGACCACAGTCTGTGCCACTCCGTGCCAGCCCCTGCGTCAGGCCCCGGGAGCCTCTTGCTGATGCTTTCCCCTCCCACCATCCATCCTTTCCCTGTAATCCCCTGTTCTCACCCCATCAAAGCAGCTTTTTGCAGCACAAACCCCCATTTGGGACCCCAGGGTGGCACTGCCCTCCGTGTCCCACACAGTCCAGGTGGGCTGGGCACATCTGGGGCTGGGCACAGACATCTGGGATTGGGCACACACACATCTGGGGCTGGACACACACACACATCTGGGGCTGGACACACATCTGGGGCTGGGGACACACACATCTGGGGCTGGACACAGTCCAGGTGCTTTTCTACCCTCCCCTACAAGTGCTGAGGGACAGGGATGCAGCTCCGTGTCCTTCCCAGCTGTGGGATCCCTGAGTGGGGAGCTGAGAGCAGGTTTTGCCCCCACAGATTGCAGGGGCTGGGGGTGGAGGCTGCCCGGGGCAGGGGATCACATCCCTGCTCCCACACGAGGAGCAGAGGGACCCTCCTGGCCCAAACCCGAGGGCACGGAGACTGAGTTTGGCTTTTTTCCCTGCATTTCCAGGTGTTTTTACTGCACACAGAGCGGCCAGAAGACGTCAGGGATGAGGGGCTGTGGGGTGTAAGCACAGAGGGGGTGGGTACTGGTGCTCCTCACACCCTCCCCAGCAGCCCGGGATGCTCCCACCTCTGCCCCCCAGCTCTGCCACGGCTCCAAGCTGCCATCACTCAGCTCCAGCCACCCTCCCTTGTGCAGCTCCCTTGGAGCATCCTGGAGCATCCCGGAGCATCCTGGAGCAGGGCAGGGACCGGCTGCCCTCAGCAGCCCCAAACCCGGGCACAGTGCCCACCCCTAAGAGCAGCCTCCGGCCTCAACTACCCCCCAAACCTGACCATAATGACGGTGGCACGGATCCAGCAGGATATATATAGGTCCCCACTTCCCTGGGAAGGGGATGTGGACCTGGGAAACCCCCGGCTGCTGCTGGGGAGAGGAAGGGCTGGGCTGAGTCAGCTCCCCTCGAGGAATCCTGTTTGTCAGCAAACAAGGCGGCAGCAGCAGCTCAGCCCCGGGAATCGGTAAAACCCTCCTGCATCCCCCTCCTGCCCCTGCCACCCCCTTGGGTGAGCCATGGGGGTGCTCACCCTGCACCCCCCATCGGCTGGCAGGGACTCAGGATGGTGTGGGAGCCCCTTGGAGATGCTGGATCTGTGCAGGGGGAGTGGGATGTGGGGCTCTCCTGCTCCTGGAAAGCAGCAAGGGGAGCGGGGGTGGGCGGGGGGGGGTTGGAGGGAAGGAAATGCCTCTTCCAGTACTGTCTCTCCAAGCAAAGTGCTCCAGGAAATTTTGCCTCAAGTGTGTTTGCTTTAAACAGCTGCTTCCCCAGCCGTTCACACAGATTTTTGGGGGGGGGCCCAGCATCAGGGCCGGTGCCTGGATTGCCCAGAGATGCTGGCAGGAAGGGAGGGTGCAGCCCTCTGCCCTCATTCCAGTGGCCATGAACTCCCACACGAAGCCACAGGGAAGCAGGTCAGGGTAACACCACCGGGACTCAGCCCCCCCCTCAGGGACCCCCGAGCTGGGACAGGGGAGTCACAAGCTCCAGCCCCCCCCCCTTGCATCCCAGACTGACACCAAGCTACACCTCTTTGTTTATTAATAATATTAAATATACAGGTTGTTTTCCATTATTTTCTTTAAATAGACTTTTAAATGCCTTTGTATAAAATATTTCAGGATTTCATTGTATAAAAAAAAAACAACAAAACAAACACCCCCAAACCAACAAAAAAAACCCCCAACCAAACAACAACAACAACAACAAAAAGGCAAAATAAATCCAACATGGGTAAAGGCAAGTTTTCTCCCCCAGGAGCAGCTCCTCCACAGTGTAAACTGGTGACTTACACCACCAGGAGTTTGGCCCCAGACTTCCTGCTGCATCAGGGCTTTTATCCTGATTTACACCAGAACCCCCTCCTTCTGCCAGTCATAAATACACACAACATATATATATATATATATATATATATGTATATAAACCCCAAATTAATAGTGATGCTTTCTTTAAAAACAGTCGGGTTTGTCCATACTTTCATCCTTCATATAAAAATAATACTTGAAACTCCCAGAGCAGCGCGGCCCACGCTTCACCCGGGGCTGGAAGGAGCCGTTGGATTTTGGGGCATCTCTCCAGGGGCTGGTGAGTCCCAAACCAGGCTCTTCCCAAAGCCCAGGAGTGGGGCTGTGCCAAGAAGCCCCAGGGTGCCCAGCTGGGGCAGTTCCAGCTCTCACACCCACGTGGATCCCATCCTTTCCCAGCCCCATTCCCTTCTCCAAAGCGCAGTCACCAAAGGAATGGGATCCCAGCAGCGAGGCCAGCTCGCCGCGAGGACCCTGCCAGGGGCACACAGCCCCCCCTTCCCAGAACACTTGTGCAGGATAAAAACTTTCATCCACTCTATTTAAAAAAAAAATAAAAAAAAATATAATAAAGCCCTAACAACAGGAGGATGGGGGCGATGCCAAGGGTCACCCCAAAGCCAGCCCCATGCAGGGGGGATATGGGCACGGGTGGGCTTTAAATATTCACAGTGTGAGGGTTTGAGTTGCGAGTCAGGGCCGGGCGTCTCGCCCTCCCGGAATTCAGGATGCTCCAGCTGAAGCCTCAGGAAAGGCAGG